>PVJH01017609.1:0-47363 GCA_004026705.1 Nesogale talazaci | reverse complement strand
TGTCAGGGCGCCTCTGTGCCTGCCCTTCATCAGACAAGTGTTTCATAAAATAACACCTTCGGAGTCTCCAATGGTGCTGAGCCCTCGGCTTTCCCGCGATGAAGAGAGGAGCTCTCCATGCATGGGCACCTGTCGCCTTTGCCGAGGCGTCGAATGGCCCTGGCTCTGGAACGAAGCAGAGTTGGGTTCACATCCTGCCTGTGCGACTTTCAGCAAAGGGACTTAGCTGCTATCAGCCTCAGCTTGATGAGGCGTAGACTGATGGCGACACCTAACTGGGATGATCCCAGCAGTGCCCTCAGATTTCATTCTACAACGTAGTCGGGGATTTAAAAATGTGCATGCTATTATCGTTAATCACCCCAAATGGGCAATCTCAGTACGTCCACGGGATAGATTGCACTAAACCTTGAAGATGAAATGACAAGTACGGCCTGTCCCCTCGGAGGCCGCCATCCCGTGAAGTGGGTGCACTCAAGAGCATTAAAGTGAAGTCCCGCTGGATGCCAAGTCATCACGTGTCAACAGCGCACTGCTGTGTGAATGAGAAACACCCCACGGCTGGCGGTCAAGTCCCTCTAGTGGCTCTGCAGAAGAGACATCTGGTGGCATGCTTCAGTGACATCTCAGTCACCGAGTGCAGAAAGCTCAGTACAGCAGGTGTGCACAAGGCCAACGTGATGCCAGCGAAAACAGCAACAAGGAATTGTGGATTCATTAGCAGGCTGCTCGTTGCCTTTGTGCAAAATTCTATTTCTAATCTGGAGGAAAGAGACAGCAGGGATTAAAAAAAAATCTCAACCTGTTAGCTGCATGCACAACTTGATTGAGTTACACCAGCAGGTCCATTGTGTCCCCAACAGACAGATGATAAAGTTGTCAAAAGCTAGCCAGGTTAGAAATTTGCAGCAAGCTGTTGCTGGGAGATCTGGTGTTCTATGAAACAGCAACGACATGTGCCCTGCGGGCAGATCAACAGCTACTGCCATGCTATCACTGGCCAGGCAACCTAGACAACCTGGAGATGGCTGTAAGAGGCGTTTCAACACCACAGACACAATCTATGCTGGCAGGCGGAGTCCTCTCACACACAGATTCTGTTGGAGGGTGATGTTGAATGAGATGATGACAACATGAATGAGATGCTCAATTTTTACTAGATCATCACCTGGAAATACAAATCCACAAGGCAAAACACCTCTGTGACGTTAAAATGAGTCCAAACAAGTATAAGCAGCTACACAAAATTGATCTGTTCAAAGCAAGTTGATTCTGACTCGCCAGAACCAATTGTATACTAGCCCTACGAAGTTTCCAAGATGGAGATTGTGGCAGTCATGTACTTGTGTGTCAATTTCATGATTTGGAATGCAAGGGTGGAGTCTAGTTTGTCAATCTGCAGATAGCCAATGAGACCTCTATGTGGGCATGGCTTTCTCTGAGAATTTTGTGAAGTCTTGCGATATTTCCCTCATGGAGATGAGAGAACCTCTCCCCAGTTGTTGGGAGACGCTTGACTGACAAGATGGCAGCATCTGAGGAACTGGAGGAGCTGGAGGAGAAGCCACATGGCCTTATCCTGATGGAATCAGACCTCTGAAGCCAGAAAGTCACAGACAGGCCCCTGCCAATGCCGAGATGCTTCTACTGCTGGTGGATACCTGAGTGCTGGAAATGAGATATGATGGGACCCCTGCCAGAGCTGGGATGCTTCTTCTGCCTCTGGACACACAAGACTCAGCACCCACTGCCCTGTGATTGTCCTGGTGTCATTGGACGTGCTTTGTGAGTTGGAAGGAGACGTAAAGACTGGTTTCAGACATATAGGCTAATATCAGACTTAGGACCTTGGACTGGACTGGGTTGGGATGCTTTCTCAATGTTCCATTCCTCTTGTTTATAAATCTCTCCCTTATATTCATGGGTGTGTTTATAAATTTGTTTTTCTAGTCTACTGAGACTAACACAGAGATCAGATTGCCACCTCTTTCCCTCAGGGAGTGACCAGTGGGTTTGAACTGCCCAGCTTTTGGTTAGCTGAGTTCTTTAACCACTGGGCAGCGTGGCTGGTGGGTTCAAACCAGCGGCATTTTGGTTAGCAGGCAAGTGGTGAACTACCCTGCCACCAGGGCTCCTTGAAAAATTAAGAACAACTCCTGTGTGGGCAGGTGCCGGGGAGTGGGATGATACCGATGCATGAGGAATGACCCACTACCCAGTTTGCACCATCCTCACAACGGCTCCTAAGGTTGAGTTCATTGTGGTAGTCACTCTGCTAATCCATCTCGTCCAGGCCTTTCCTCTCCTTCCACTGCCTCCCTGACTTTCTCCAGCCTGTTGTCCTTCTCCAGGGACCTGTCTTGCCTGACAACACGTCCATGTTACGTGAGACAAAGCCTCACCCTCCTTGCCTCTCAGGAGCCTTCTGGCTATAAGTCTTCCAGAAGTATTTGTCCGATCTTTCAGCATCCGATGGCCCTTTCAAACTTCTTTCCCAGCACCATAATTCAAAGGCATTCATTCTCCTTCCAGTTTCCTTACTCAAGGTCCAACTTTCACATGATTGACAACACCATGGTGTGGACCAGGAACAGCTTGGGTCTCAAAGGCACACCCTTGCTTTTCAACACTTTAAGGAGGCCTTTCTTGTGCCGCAGATTTACCCAGTGCCGCATGCTGTTTGCCCTCTTGACTTCTGCTTCCATGGACGGTGACTGTGGATCAGTACAAGACAAAGTTCGTGACTGTGATTTAAGAAGCCTTCTTTCACGTCGCAGCTTATTTAGAGTCTGTGGAAATCAGTGCATTGCCAAGAACTGAACAAATCAGGGCTAGGGACACATTCAACAAGTGTGGCATGGTTGCTTATAGGAACATACAATAATTAATTTTAGCCAGTATTTAAATAACTGAAGTCTGGTTGTTCAATTTATACCGACACATATGTCTACACTCACATGTACATTTTTATATATGACGGTATTTCAAAAAGTCCATGGAGGGGGGGAGTTCATGAAAAACGGAATTAAAATGATCCACAATATTTTTGAAGCCCCCTCATATGCATATTTCTATACCTATACCCATATAAAATATGTGCATGCATGAATGTATGTGCATATGCATACGGTGTCGCTGGGTGCTGTGAATAGGTAATGTGCTCGACTATTAACCAAAAGGTTGGAAGTTTGAGTCTAATTACAGGTGCCTCCGAAGAAAGTCCTGGCTACTCACTTCCAAAAAAAAAGCAGAGCACAGGTCTACACTGACACCTATGACATGCCATGAATCGGAGGCAGCTTGACAGTAACTGTCTTTCTCTTAATACGTTTGCCAACTAGAAGGGCGCAGGCTTACCACTGGGTAGTAAAGGTCAGTGTAGCTTGAAGGCTAAGTGTTTTATATAATCCAAAAATGCTTATACACACCCATAAAAGGAAAGGAAAAAAATTTCCCAAGAGGGCTGAACAGGATTTTAATTTGGCAGTCGATGTGAATTAGTGAATGTGCTCGAGGTCTATTGTTTATGTGAGAATGTTACTGTATCACCCCCAGCAGATGCTCCTGATTACTCAAGCGTCCACATTCCCAGCAGTGTTTAGAGAAGCCCAAGAACATAATAGTGCACACAGCCCCCCCCCCATGGCCTCCCACATAGAATACCAGTCAGCCCAGCATCACTTTGCCATGCGCCTGCCCATCCAGCACCCCCCACCCCTTCCTTTGATGCCTGATGCTATGGGATAATTCGATGCCAATCAGGGATAAGGAAGGATGGAAAACGCCACGAAACAAGTGAAAACGATGGTGCAGACAAACACAAGCCTCTCAAAGAGTGAGGTGAGTTAATCGTTGAAAAAGGGGGGGGGGCATGGCCAAAGACGATAGATGAGTGGTAAAAGTGATTTCTGTGTCAAAGAACTGGTAATGATATCCTCGTTTACTTCTGTTTTGGATCATGTTGCAAACGGCAGGTACGATGTCAAGGAAGTTGCATTGGGCTGTCTTGATGTTTACTACAAAACTCTTCTAACTGAACACATGCTTTTCTGTATTTGTTTATGACCGATGCTACAGTGGCACTCTTTCCCCCAAATCTCAGGAGGTATATCTAGATTCTACATAGAATTAGACACAGAGTAAAATCGAGGCAGACATCACACCCATACACCTTTACTACTACTATTTATTCTTGAGAGCTTGCCCTTTTGGGGGGGCAGGTCCTGTGGGTTAGGACCTTAGATCCTCATTACCTCTGAGTCTTTTTGGATTTACACCCATCCTTCAACACCTTGATGTCACCTGAGCTATTGGGCTTCCCTTATAGATCGGGAGCCTCTGCAGATGGGAAGATTTAGAGAACTCCAATAGCTCATAGAGGAACCCAAACCCAACCCACTGCCATCAAGTTGTTTCTGACTCATAACGAGAGCAGAAAGATCCTCTAGGTTTCTCCAGGCTGTGAATGTTTGTTCAAGCAGACAGCCTCATCCCCCGCCCTGGCAGAATGAATGAGTTAAAACTGCTGATCCTGTGATGAGCAGCCCAACACACAACATACCATGCCATGAGGGCTCTCAGCTCATACAAAGATCGATGAAATGCATGTAACTCTCTTCATTTATTCCAGCATCCTGTGCAAAGTCCTGAGAACAAGGCAGCACTGTGGAGGGTGTGATTCCCTTTGATCACAGCGGGCCTGGTTGCTTTCTCTCTCACTGATAGTGTATCACTCTCGAGTCATTGGTGTAGCAGATAATGTCTTCATGAGATGAACGAATTAAGAAGCAACTGTTGTACAGATTGGATCCACTTCAGATGGATTTACTTCCATCTTCTTTTTTTATCACCCAGTGACTATTATTGTTTTGCTCACAGCATGAACATCATTGAGAATGAATGGGTGGAGAGTGGTAGTGGGAGTGAGATGCAACAGTTTAAGTCAAGGGATGGAGAGCCAGTGAGGAGAGACATATTCTGGCTTCTGTGTCCCTGCTCAAGGGTGTGAGGTCTACACAATGCCCTCTGGTGTGGCCTCGTTCTGCATACAATGAAGCTGAACTTGCAGGTGAACCTGGCTGTATTCTCTTTGAGGGGCTCATGGCTTGGCACAGGTTAACTCACATGGTCTTGCTCCACTGCCCCCACAGGCTTGCATGCCTTGCTTGTGAAGTAATGTGGCCTTCGATGGAACCCCATTGCCACTGTAGAATAAGCATTAGACTATCCATCTTCAAATCAATGGTTCAAACCCATTTAGATACTCCACCAATCAGAGATGAGGCTGCCTGCCCCCTGTGAGGGTGGACAAAGCCTCAGAAACCCTACAGAGTGTCACTGTGAGAATGCATTCAACAACAGATACTCTGGGTGGGTAGTCTTTTAGGCATTTTAAAACTAGCTCACTTGATCATCACAATTTAATGAGTATGATGGGTGAAACTATTATGTCTCCACAAGAGATAAGGTCTTCACATCTGATACTTGGGAATGTGGCCTTACTAGGAAATAGGGTCTTTTCGGGATGTCATTCGTTCACATGAGCTCATGCTGGAGTAGAGTAGGTTTTAACCCAGCGGTTCTCAACCTGTGGGTCATGACCCCCTTGGGGGGTGTCAAATGATCCTTTCACAGGGGTCACTTGATTCATAAAAATAGCAAAAATTACAGTTTTGAAGCAGCAACAAAAATAATTTTATGGTTTTTGGGGTCACCACAACAAGAGGAATTGTATTAAAGGGCTGCAGCATTAGGAAGGTCGAGAACCATAATCCATTATGACTAATGTCCTTATAAAATGCGAAGAGATGGATGAGGAAAGACGGCCTTGTGAAGTCAGGGGCAGAGGTGGGAGCTGCGTTGCCAAAGCCCACAAGTGCCTAAAACCTCGAGGTCAGATGCTCGAGACAAAGCAGGCCTCTCCCAGAGAGCTCCAGCAGAGTTCACCACCTCGCCAATGCCTTGGCTGTGGCCACCTCACCTCCAGACTCTGAGAGAGTACAGTGCCCTTGTCGTGAGCCAGCTTCTTTGGGGCAATCTGTCACTGTGGCTTCAGCAAACAGAGAAAGCAAGGTAAGGCTCCTACCCTTAGTCCCATCCTATAAAAACCAAAAGACTCACTGCCGTCAACTGGATTCTGACTCACAGAGACCCTGTAGGACAGAGTAGCACTATCCGGGTGGGTTTCCCAGCCTGAACAACTTTACAGGAGCAGAAAGCCTCAACCTTGAATCGTCAACCTTGCGGTTAGCTGCCCAAGGGTCCCGGTGACCCAGGAGGTCAAAGAGATGACCTCATTCACTTCCTCATCGCGGGGTTCCAAGTGTAAACTTCCAGCATGTTAGTCTTACTGCCTGGCTGACTCAGGAAGGTGGACCGTGAAAACCAGTGAGCTGACAATGGCTGAAATTGACTGGCACAGCAGGAGACACAGCGCGGGCATAACCATAGGGCTCTGAGAAGGTTCTACAGAACGGTTCACCTTTGACAAGAGTACAGCATGTTACCTGAGATGGTGTAGAGTTCCGGGATGTCTGGGCTAGGAAAGGACCACGAGGAAAACCTGTCGCTCTACTCTGCCACCAGCAATGCTCTTGTAAGGCACATCCAGTTCAAGCTGTGCTTCAAGCCGCTATCACTACTTAGGGGTTGATGGAGCATTGACTATCTATGCAAGGGCCGCTATGGACATGACATACTTGAATCCTCATGAAAACATTTCAAAGCAGTTTTAGCATTAATTCCCCAGGAGGATTCACCACACGGCTGTCCGTGTGTAGCACTGTGGTGTCCTGTGTGTTGCTATTGTCAGAAGCTCTGTAACCAGCACTTCACATACAAGCAGGGTTAAGCAGCGGAACAGGTTTCAATGGCGCTTCCAAGATACATGGAGGTAAGGGATCAAGGCCTGGTGATCTACTTCTGAAGACCCGCCCTTGACACCCTCTGGCTCACAGCTGACACTTGGCCAACGTAGCTGGAAGATGAGTCCCCGCGGTTGTCGAGCACGCAAAATACAGTGTCTGCAGTAATGGGCTTGAACATGCCAACGGTTGTAATGACAGCACAGGGTACTCAACGTTTGGTTCTGTTTTACACGGGATCAGCAAGAATTGGAGGCAGCACCAACCACAACACAAACACCAACCCCCCAAGCCAAACACACTCACTGCCGCTGACTTCATGCTGACACACAGCGGCCCTGTAGGACAGGGTAGAACTGGCCCTGTGGGTTTCTGAGGCTGTCACTTTACTGGAGTAGAAAGTTCTGTCTTTCTCCCCTCGGGGTGGCTGATGGTTTTGAACTGCCAACCTTGTGGTTGGTGCCCACAGCACAACCAGTACACTGCAAGGGCTCCTTCAACAATGACCATAACAGGATGTTGGGACTCAGACTTTACTGGTCTTACAAGCTGCTGTGGAGCGAGTACGTGGCAGAGTCTTGATTTGAATCTAGGTCAGTTGTCTCCAAAGTCTCTTGGCACTCCCTTCATGCCATCCAGCCACTTAGCATGGGAGGCAACACAGCCACAATGGCTTAGACTCTGGAGAAGAGGTTTTAACTGGACTACAGTACCTGGTAAAAGTTTCTTGAATAAAGGAATCACAACAATATTACTCCTTGCACAGAGATATATTTTACCTTTATTGCTTTTCCAGCATAATTTCTATAAGTTTGCAAGTCTTTAAGATGAGTATTACTGAACCTGTGCTTATCTGTTTATCTACAAGAAGACATAATTACAACTGATTAAAATGATTAAAAGGTGTTTGGCTAAAGATCTCCCCCAATACTTCAGCCACCCAATCATGAAATCTTTGAGTATCTGGAATGCAATTTTCTCACTTGATGAATGAAGAAAGGGACTCCTTTGTGGAGTCCCTCGTCTGATGAGGCAAAGGCAGTCAATCTGGGATCCCAGCTCCAAATTCACTGGCCTGAACAATGATGATTACTGGTATTTCCTATCCTGAAAGGAGCCCGTATCTGTACTCTGCTTCAGAGCCCTGCGGTGTGCACCCTCTCCTGTAGAGACTTGCCAGGGTGTTGTCCCCAGCACAGAGGTGGAAAGTACACCTGATAGATGTGGAAAGGAGGGCTCTGGGGTTGAAGCCACACTAGGGTGAGGAGTGGGAGAGAGAGGCAGGTCCCTCGAGCCAGTTCAGAGTCTTTGCCCTGACGCTTGTGGCTCAAGGACCACCCCGTACCATGGTGCCTGCCCTCTGTCCATTGCTGCCAGCTCCATTCCAACCCATAATGACCGTGGAGGGCAGAGCAGGGCTTCCCCATTGGGTTTCCAGTGCTTTGCAAAGGCAGACGACTGTGACCATCTCCCACGGATCAGCTGAGGGGTCCAGACAGCCAGCGATTTGGTTCACCATTCAAAACATCACCCACTGCATCACCAAAAGACCGCATTGAAGGGCTGAGCCAACAGGCTCACTTCTGACAGCATGCCAGCTTGCCAGGCTCCCATGGGGTTGTGCTTATCTCTCTGTACCCTGCCCACCTAGTCCTGGGCTTGCAAAGGCAGGTGCTCAGCCAGCCAGTCCTGCGGGGAATGCACCTAATGGAGCAGCCATGAAACATGAGAATTTGGGACCCAGACTATAGACGCGTGACAGAACCAGGATGAAGCCAGTGAAACTGTTGGGTAGGGGAGGGGGGGAGAGCAAGAATGAATATGCCGCTCCTTTCAGGTGATGAGCCCGTGCCCGCCCAGACATGTGTGTGGGGGCCTCCTTCCATTCTGCATCACTGTTGCCTCGATCTTTGCAGACTAGTTCTGACCCTGCGTGTGCACAGGAATTCTGCTGAGCTGCAGCCCGCGGTCACACAGAGCCCCTGATGGCTGCTGCTCAGCCACTTCCTAAGTGGCTGCCGATTGGAGGTCACCTCGAGCATCTCAGAAGTAAGAACTGGCAACGGACTTCCCCCAAATCCAGTCCTCGGAGCCCCTGTGCTTCTCAGACTCTGGGGCTTTAAGTCCTGACACATCCCGATGTGTCCCATCAGCTCCCAGGACACTTATGGTTGCCACAGGGCTGAGCGAACTCCGTCACAGCTGACTTCACACCAAACGGAGAAAGCACCCTTGACAGGTTCGGGCAGATGCTGTTGAGCGCAAAGGCAACACTTTATCACGTGATCGCCCTTTGGACCCACTTTAAAGTTGTTTCCAGTTTTTGCTATTTCCTGTTTCCTTTTCCAGTGAGAATTTTGGTTTTGTTTTCAGTTTGTTTCTTGTTTTTTATTTGAATGGTTTTCTGCATATGTAACCTAGGCTAGGTAACGTTACAGAGAGTCACGGGATCACTAATTACCTCCCACTGGCCTGGCCGGGAGGTTTGGGTGGAGTGGGGTAGGGGGATGAGGAGCTAGTGACAATGAGTATGAGAAAGAAGAGAATGTTCTGGAATGGATTATGGAGGTGACTGCACATCTCTTCTTGATGTGTCTCACCTCTCAAACAGGATGTCACGTGAATTCTACGCCAATAAAACCATCACATTTTTAAAAGGTAGGGGTATTGGAGATGGTTTGCACAGTGTCGAAGACAGGGTTAATCACTCGGCTGAGCCATGACTGGTAGGGTTTCTCTGTTCAGGTGGTGCCATGGGCTAGGGTTTGGGCTGGTTCCGACAAGGTCGTTGGTTTGACTCCATCCACTGCTCTGTTCCAGAAAGAGGAGGCTGTGGGCTTCAGCCATAACTTTCAGCGGTGCCACTCTCTATCTTCTAGTGTTCCTTGGGAGGTGGAGCATACACTATCACAGTAGGTTTGGGCTGAATGCCGCAGCATAATTAAAAAACAGAACCTGAAACCCTCTCTGACCCAGAACTCAAGCCTCCTCATTTCTTCCTCTTGGATAGCTTGGCCCGGCCTTGGTCCTGTTAGAAGAAACACTTGGATTAGGGTGCTCCCCCTGCATTCACTCCTTTCTGCAACTTGTTAGCAAGAATAATGTAGCTAAATATCAATTTATCTTTATGCACATTCTTACACCCTTCTAAGGTCTGGCAGGAAAAAGAGAAACTGGTGGGGCGGGTGTGTGGAGGGGCAAGTTTGCTAACAAATGGATGGCCATTAATGCAGGGGTAATGACAAACATTCATCGGTGTCTCTGCCAATTTAGACTCCTTCGCAGTTTAGTTCAGGTGACAGATTTGGGAAAAGTCCTTCCTCTGCTTGCCAAACCTTCCTCGGGACTCCTATTGGGGCAGAAGGGGAAGCTTAAACTGAAGTGATTTTGTAAAGGGCACAACATGCTCAAAGTGCCGGATTCTGAGCTGGGGACATCCAGACGCTCTGTGTGTCAGCGTACGCACTGCCAGGTAAACGCGGGCAGCAGGGAAACAAGTTGAGGTACTCTTGTAATCGTCCCACACTCACTTCCCATCCACTACATCACTTTGGAAACTTTCAACCTCCATTTGAGCCGAGGGTATTTTTTTATCGGTGGACTGATCCTGGGGCGGTTCATTTGGACATATCAGCTTGGTGAGGTGAGTGAGCAGCTGCTGAATTCACACGTGTCTAGGTGTTACCAGAGGACCCCTGGCAGTGGGGCGGTTATGTGTTGTGGTGCAGGCTCCCATGATCCTGAGTTTAAAACCACCAGTGGCTGCTCAAGAGAAAGGCTGAGTTTTCCACTCTGTAGAGTGAGTCTCAGAAACCTACAGGGGGTCCCCTAAGGAGTCAGCACTGACTTGATGCAGTGAGTGAGACGTGCCATCATGAAGAAGTTTTAGAGAAATGTCTAACCAGGACTCTGACTCATAGGGACCCTGGAGGGGGTTCTGAGACTGTCACTCCATTTAGGGGGTAGAAAGCCTCATCTTTCTCCCTTGGGGTGACTGGTGGCTTCCAACTGGCGACCTTGAATTTGGCAGCCCTCTGTGTTGGTGTCAAGTAAAGCAGATTGCCTCCCATGAGGGGTAGGACCCCACCCACTGAGGGCAAACAGCGAGCTCTCGGGGATGAAGCAGTTTGCCTCCCAAACCCCATCCCTCTCCCTCTTGCTCTCCCATGGCCACATCGGCAGACTTTGGACATGAAGTCAGACTGGAGGGCTTCAAGCCTGTCTTCTGACTTGTAGATCTTGAACTTGCCAGACTTCTGCAGTTATGAGAGCTGACTCCTCAGAGACAATCTCTCTCAGAGTCTGTGTGTGTGTGTGTGTGTGTGTGTGTGTGTGTAGAGTTAGAGCCATATTGGAGAAGCTTCCAAAATCTGGTGGAAAGATGAAATGAAAAGAGAACAGGATTTCCCCATGGACTTTTAGAATCTCCTTTGATATCCTAACTGTCCAAGTGTGGGTTTCCTGGAGTTCCCCGACCTTGTGGCTGGGGTAGGCAGCCTTGGGCCAATGTGACCATCTGGAGGCATTTATAATGTTTGAGACATAACCTGGAGTCAGAAGAGGAAGGACTGTGTCTAAAATTGGGGGTGGCTGATCAGGAATACAAAAGGTCCTGGCAGAATTGGAGAGAAACATAGACCAAAGTAGAAAATCATGAAATAACCCGATGAACTGGTCTGTTAGAGCAGATGGAAGCCCCAAGGCTGTTGCCTGCAGACACCTTTCAAACCAAGATGGAGACAGAAGCACAGTTCGGGTAGCCATGGAGCAGATAAGACCAAAAAGTGAAACATTTGTCCCCCAAAAAAGTTCCTATGGCAGGAAGAGGCAGGAAAGGACGGAAGCAGGAAGATTGCCATTGTGCCATTGGGGACATTGCAACTAATGTCAAGAAGTAAAGCACTTATACACTGTTGACTAGAAAATGAACGTTGTCTGCATAATCTCACCCACATCAGAATTTTAAAAAATAAAAAAAGAAATCAAGGTGGCATCAGAAAAAAGCAAAGTGAGAGCCTCGGCTGCAAAGTGCTTTTGATAGGCGAAGTCAAAAAGACCTGGAAGCACAAGGAGGATGCTCCAGGTCCAGGTCCTGTTGTCCACACTCTCACACATGGGGAGCTGTGCATGTTCTAGAAGGCAGGCGGGGTTTTGTGGCTTTTCTTGCTACCATCGAGGTTACCTTGGCTTCTGTTTTCATCAGAGCAAACTGGATGGGCAACAGCAGCGGTTCCCTGAGCACCTCTCTGTGTGGGAATGTCAGGGTTGCAGCGAAAGGCAAGCTCAACCTTTTGGTGTAAGCGGATTTTCATCTGTGGCTCTTAGAACTGTTCATCTGGGGAGTTGGCCAAAGGCAGCAATCTCAGAGGGAGCAGAGAGACACGGCTGTGGTGGCCAAGGACCGTTTTTCAGGCGAGGCTTCAGAGGTCTTGAGCCAGGTTGCAGCTTGTCCCAAAGCAAGGCCTTTCTGTGCTGCTGGTAGACTGCAGAGAACCCAGGCCCCCAGTTTCCTTGTGACAAAACCATTTAACACACTCGCGACAACCTCCCAAAGAGTGAGACTGATTTCACAGGAACAAGCTAGGCTCTATGCCAAGCACTTCTACAATCATGGATTAACTCAATTCAAGGGCTGAGCAAGGGGGTAGCATTGAACCTAGAACCTGGACATGTTTACGGAATACTGCTGGAAGACAGACTGCAACCACAGATAGACACCCTGCTCACCCTGGCCACTCACGTTCTCTCAGAACCTAAAGCATCAGCACTATACCCTATGGTGAGAAGGGATTTGGATTTCAGATGGAGCATGCTGGCAGGTTGACAGGTATAAAATTTAAAAAAGAATGCATTCATCATGCCATCAATGTATTCTACTGAGAAGGCCAGCCTCAGGAGGAACTTATTCTCCTGGCATGTATAAATATTCATAATTTTGAGATAGCTATTGAAGATTCACTGAACCCCAATGCCATACTCTATATTAAACAACAAAAAACAAGAACTAGAATCCACTGTTATCAAGTGCATGCTAATTCACATGGCCATAAGCCAGATTCTCATCACAGATGTGGTTTCCCCAGAGATCCCAAGGCTGAAACTCTCTATGGGACCTGACAGCTTTCTGTTTTTCCCTCAGAGTAGCCAGGGGTTCAAACTGTTGACCTGGAGATTAGCAAGTCACCCACTGCACCAGCAAAACTCCTAAAGAACAGGGAGGCTTATGGATCTCATGAGGAGTTACAGTCCCAGAAACCTACGGGGCACTTCTATCCCACCCTGTGCAGGGGGTGCGGGGTTGTGAACCACAATCGAACCAATGGGAGCATTTTTTATATATAAGGAAGACCTGGCAACTTTATTTTAGAATTTAGCTATCTTGAATCCCTAAATGGCGTTCCTCTCTCAGCTGCAGCCTCATGGCTGTGCATTTGTCTGAATGCTCTTATCATCATCTGTTCAACCATTGAGTCCTTACTTTGTTTTTGCCACTAGGTTGGGTGTGAGGGAGACATAAGACGTGACTCCTGTTCTTCTAGTTTCTAAATAAAGGTTGTGACGGTCATGTACTTGATGTCAATTTCATGATTGGGATGTATGGGCGGAGTCGAGCCTGTCACTCTGGAGATAGCCAATGAGCAGCCCATGAGGCCTTTGTGTGGGCATGGCTTTCTCCTGAGAATTCTGGGAGATCTCGCAGTATTTCCCTCGTGGAGGTGAGAGACCCTCTCGGCAGTTGTTGGGAGTCACTGGACTGACAAGACGGCAGCATCTGAGGAACCGGAAGAGCCAGAGGAGAAGCCACACTGCCTTACCCTGTTGGAACCAGACCTCTGAAGTCCCTGTTGATGGACCCTGAGCCCTGGAAATGAGGAGGCATGAGGGGACCCCTGCCAGAGTCAGGACTCGGCACCCACTGGCCTATGACTTTGTAAGTTGGAAGGCGACTTTATAGACTGGTATCAGACCTGTGAGCTAATATCAGACTTATGACTTTGAACTGGACTGGATTGGATTGCCTTCTCAATGTTCCATTTCTCTTACATATAAACCATTCCCTTATATCCATATGCATGTCTATGAATTTGTTTCTCTAGTCTACCTGGACTAACACAGAGGGCACAGTCTAACATACAAACAGAGCATTTCATATCCCGCATAATAAGGAATAAAGTACTAACAGGAACAGGCAACTCACTTTCCCTGGACTGATCAGCACATTGGCATTGCTAGTCGACCTCTGAGCTTGAAGGATGAGAGGATGAGTGGACAGGTTCCAGTGGAGCTGGGTCAAGACAGACTTGGGAACAAGAGACCACACTTGTTTAGACGTAGAGCTGTGGACATTCGGGGTGTGGTGTGTGAAATTGAGTCTGACGAGGTTAAATTGACTGGAAGGTTAAACTGCATAGACATGAAGATCAAGATACCAAGATAAGGAGTTTCCTCCAACAGGTGCCATGGGGGGTTATGAAGGAAGGGCATCATAAGGAAATCTCTGCTTATTTAGCAGGAAACTTGGTCATTGTGTTATGATGGGATGGAAGACCAGGCAGTCTATTGCCAAGTCCATGTCCATGTGGACTCAGTGAAGTGGGTGGGCTGAGAGATGGTGTGAGTTTTTCTCTAGAGATTTCCATCTAGAAGCTCATCAGTGAGATTGGGTCACTGAGTGTGAAGGCACGAATGGGAGAGAGGAGTCTAGCTTTGGCAACTTGGCCAATAATCGATTGAGTGTTTCACTTTCATTCTTCAGTACCGACTCTTTGGTAATAGGGTGGCCTCTTTAAGCATTTGTCCAGGGTCAGAAGTGACCCTGCTGGAAGAAGGAAACTTTTCTTCCTGTGTATTTCTTGCTCCTGATGCATGACCCCTCCGTACTACAGATGTGGGGACAATCATAGGTGTTCCGGGCCCATGAGATGTCCAGATTCCACAGGTCTTGGGGCCCTTGCTGCTCTGACTTAGCCTGGCCACACATGCCACAGCCCTCCCGCTAGAGGCCGGTCACCCAGTCTCTGTTCCCAGACCCCAGGGCAAGGTGGTCCTCCGAGGTCCTCTGTGCAGCAGTCCAGTGACCTGGGCGCACCCATACCACAGACGACTGCTTCTGGTTGCTCATGACCCAACAGGCCCTTTCTGATCTGGACAGCATGTCAAACTAACGTGTCACCCTGTGGGCTACAAACATACCTTCTCCCATGAAATCTGAGCCCCCACCTTGGGTCGCTGTTCTGCTCTCTCTCTCTCTCTCCTTATCCCTCTCCCGCTCAGTCCTAGGTGATTCTTTAAAGCCCTTCGTGCCTTTAGAGTCCCCCCCTCCCAATCATGGTTTAACAATTCCCTCTACTGACCTCCCCCTGGTCAAACCCTGTAGTTCCTGGCTACAACTGGATTTAGCTGTGAGAGGAACTAATCATTCTTGATGAAGGTGAGATGGGTGTGATGCTAAAGATGATTGCTATAGCAATGTATGCATTTGCCACGCTTTTATTCCCCCCCCCCAATGAGGTGCTTATAGCAAGCACCCCCCTCCTTGGACAAAGATGAGGTTCTCTCCTTAAAGAGTCTCAGAGACCCTCAGGGGCAGTTCTGCTCTATCTGTAGGGCGGCTGTGCCTCAGCATCGTTTTCCTTTCCCCTGTAGAGTTCCCTCACCACTTGCTCAGCTGCCATTTCGTCACTGCGTGGCGGTTTGTCCGCGGCTGCGATACGCGCAGCTATGTCACCCGTGTTTGAAATATCAGCAGGGGGAACGAGCTTTCGTGAAACGTCCAGCCTAGGAAGAAAGCAGAGACTGTCCGCGTCTGAGGTGTTCACCCCTGACAATCTGCCCCATAGCGAGGGGACATTGTCAGACCTCGTGCCGGACGACGGGTGCCCCCGGGATGGAAGGCACTCGACCCTCCCCCTCCCCCCTCCCTGGCGCAGAGTCGCGTCTGCAGCAACGGGCTCACACATGACTCTGCCTGGAGGATGCGGCTGGGCGGTGTGGAGTCGTTGTGCATCAGGATGGACCGGATGGCACTTCACGACCACCACCACAGTACCCTCAGGTGGGGGAATGAAGTAGTGATTGTACACGAGGACATAAGATGGTCCACGAGGGTGTCGTTAGCACAAACACGGCCGCTGACACGGAGGAAGCACGATCGAGGCTCAGGGTCTCAAAGAAGGAAGGCCAGATCCATTCTTGCCCTTCCTTAGGCCTTCTCCTTACGAATCAGCAAAAGAGGTGAGAGGGGCCGGCGCAGCGGTGGGGGGAGAAACCGTGGAGCTGGAGCAAGGACAACAGAAGACGCTTCAGACCATTCCCGGATGGGTTTGGAACTTCCAGAGCGTACCAGAAGTTAGCGCAAACCCAGCAAGCCTGTCCTCCAAAGTTTCAAAACGTGTGGTGAAAACACAGCGCCTCTGTGAGCCCCTCCTGTGGATTAAGAGTGAAATGCAGCTAATGGATCCACGTCCTTTGAGCACTGTGAAACACACCTGCAGGAAGGACTGCAGCGCAGCTGATAGCGGAGCCTGGAGCTTTAAGGGCACGGAGGCTCTCGGGGCAGGATGAAGAAGGGTTTGAGGCTGAGATCCCCCGTGATATCAAGTCGGTCCCAGAGTAGTATGCAATGCATTTCCACTGTGCTGCTCCAGAGGTGGGGTTGAGAATGATATTGCACACCCCACCCTCCAAAAAACAGCATACCCTTGAACACGAGTGCCTGCGAAGTGGACTTGGAATCAATCAGGAGCCTTTGGAATGATTTGAGCATGTCTTCTCCATTCAGACATTTCCAGAAAGTTGTCCATGGTGACACTGAACCTGACAGTTTTTCTTCTGTTGGACATAGGTTCCTATGATTTGGGACCCCCTCCATGTCACCTGACCACAGCAAAACTGAATTCTGCGTGGCCCAATATTCAACAGGTCTGCGGGTGTTGGGGTTTGCAGTGAGAGTGTCACAGGACGTTGTTAAAATCTGCAAGGACAATGGTTGACATTTTAAGGGCTTTTGGGATACAGTGAGAATGTAGGAGCCATGCGCCTGGCAACTCAGCTTCCTGGAGCAGTAACTTTACAAATCCGGGGACCCAGGGCTTGAGGTACTCTGCCTGGGCTTGCTCTCCTGAGACCTGGAAAATCACAGATTGTACTCTCATTAGAAGAATCCAAGTGGCTGTGGCAGATAGGTGCTGGGCTGCTAGCAATAAGGTCAGGATTCAAACCCACCAGCCTCTCTGCAGGAGAAAGCTGAGGCTCTTGGATCCTCCTAAAGGTTTACACCAAGGAACCTCTGTATGGAGAGGGGCACAATGTGCCCAGAAGGTACTTGACGATAGTGAGGGGGCTTGATTTTATCCGACGGGGCCTTCTCTGCAGTCTCTGTTCAGGTCCTTTGCTTGCAGCATTCTACCTCTGGGCTAAGTAAGGCACAGAGACTAATCTGTTAAACTGCTTTCTGAGGACAAGCGCAGAAGGGGATTAAGACCAGCGGTTCTCAACCTGTGGGTAGCGACCCCTTTGGGGGTGGAACGATTGATTCATAACAGTAACAAAATTACAGTTATGAAGTAGCAATGAAAATAATCTTGTGGTTGGGGGGGGGGGCACCACAGCAAGAGGACTGTATTAATAGACTGCAGCATTAGGAAGGTTGAGAACCACTGATGAAAACTTTTCAAGTGCAAAGTGGGTGTCCCATCAGACCTTATGATAATCTAAGTGGTAGCTCTTTAGAACTGTGATTTCTCAGGCACACAAACTGCTCAGAAGAGAAAGTAGCTATCTGGGTGAAGAAGTTGGAGGTGTGCTTGAGAGGAGGACCCCCATGGTGCTGTCGGAGCCCCTTGCCTGATCTTTCAGTCCAGTCAGCTCCAAGGACCGGTGACCCCCTGGTGTCAGGGTAGAGTGGTGTCCCACAGGCTTTCAATGGCTGCTTTCCCAGAAAACCAAAAAACAAAGAGTCCTTTGAGTATCTCATAGGCTCCAGACCAACAAAATAAAAATGCGTTCCCTATAGAAAAAAAGCCACCTTATTATTGAGGATCTGCTGCCCTCTACCGGACGCCTTAGTACTGCAAGCATATGATTCAGAAATTGCTTTTCCTTACCAAACTTTGGCACTGTACACCAGAAGGCTGTCATTTCTCACCAACCAAGGCTCAGGATAAGTCATGTCCAAGTGGTAATCCTTCTTCCTTTGGAAATATTTCCCAAAGGAAGACGCAGTGTTATATATGCGTGCTTACGAATTTGTTCCTCCAGTACCCCACTCCTGGTACCATAATTTGTTAGCCCAGGTAGACTAGAGGAACAAACCCATAGAGACTCTTATGTGTATAAGAAAGAGCTTTATTATAGACCAGAGCAATTGAACACTTAGAACTATCCCAGCTCAGTCCCTTGGAGATGCTCTACTGACAAGAAACAAGGCTAACTCCCTGTGTGACATCATGGAGGAGAAGTCACATGGGCTTACTCTGATGGAACCAGACCTCTGAAGCCAGAAACGTCACATAGAGACTCCTGGCAGTGTTTAGATGCTTGAAAAACCATAAAGAGGCCCCTGTCAGCACTGAGATGCTTCTATCGCCACTGGATACTGCTGATAGACCCTGAGCCCTGGAAACTGGAGGAGTCGTAGGGAGACCCCTGCCAGCGCTGAGATGCTTCTACTGCCACTGGATACACAAGGCCTGTGATTGTCCTGGCATCAATGCATGTGCTTCGTGAGTCTGAAGAGGACTTTATAGATTGGTATCAGACATATAGGTTAATATCAGACTTATGACTTTGGACTGGACTGGGCTAGGATGTTTCCTCAATGTTCATTTGCTCTGGTATATAAAACCCTTTCTTATACACATAGATGAGTTTCTTTGGGTTTGTTTCTCGAGTCTACTTGGACTAACACATTATGGTACAAACACAAGTCATCCCAGAGTATACCTGGAGACCCGCCCCCATAGGGCTGTCTGTCACACCGGCCAGGGCTGGTGTGTGCACTACTGGCATACTGGAAGTTAAGCTGTCCCTGGCAATTCAATTAGCAGCAGGGTCTCCCATGCTGGGTAGGGCACAGTGGCCCTTCCAGACCAGTGTAGACTAGGGAGAAAGGCTGGCTGGTCTGCACCAGAAAACTCACTAGGAAAAGCTGGGGCAGTCTCGGGACACCCCGCCTGTGCTACCGAGGGACTTTTCTAGAATTCATTGGTAATGCATGAAAGGAGGCGGCAGATCCTATACTTCAGAGCCAAGTCAAGACACCATCCCTTGGCTCTGGACAGGGGGTCCATTTTATTTTTCTTTCTATTATTCTTTTGGTGTTCCCCCCCCACCCCCAGATGCTTGTTTTGGTCTACCTCACAGCGAGCCTCACCGAGAAGAGAAGCCTGGCCTCAGTCAGACTCCTCTGCTGTGGCAAGTGTGAGCGTGACACACTCCACGTGTCCAATGCACGGAGCCGGCATGACACTTGGAGGGGCGGCTAGGCCAGTGCTCTCATACAAAACAGCACTCTTCCTTTTCTGCTACGGACCAGCCAGGCTCCCTGTCATGACCTTCACATACTTCGAGTCACTCCCGCGTCCAACGAAGGCAATTACAAAAACAAACCTCAAGGGAGTTGTCCTGCACACCGGCAGCGTTCTCATGGCTCGGCGCTGGCCGACAGGCAGCCACAGTTAGGATGACAATGTTCCTAATGGCCTGGAACCTCGGTTTAATTGCCACGTGCGTAAATAGCCCGGCCACTGTCATTTCAGGATCATTAAACTGCAGGGGAGAAGAGGTCCCTGGGAGACTGCGGTGGGAGGGTGACTGTGCTTGGTGGGCACAGAACAGTGATAGAACGAGCGGTTCCATCGCTCCCTCTAGATCAGCCTCTGATGACCACTCCTCTACCCATCATTGAGGGAGCGGAGGGAAGTGGTGACCGAGCAGAGGGCATTGGGGAGGTGAGTACAGAAGATCAAAGGCATCAACCTGACTTGAACAGGTAAAACCTTGTCAGCTGATCCCTCTCTGAGGCACGCTGGACCTGGTCTGGGGCCAGCATTTTCTGTATTTGTGTCTTGCTTTGTTTTACTCTGTTCCTATTAGGGTGTATCTCAGGGGGTCACCCTCTGGACGTGGTGTTGTCTGTCTATCGGTCTATGACACTCAGGATTGATGACCCCGTAGGGACAGCAAGTAGAATAAGGGTGTTTTTTTAGGGGGGGAGGTGGGCAAGGAGAGGGCTTCAGTGGTAGGGGATGGGTGGGTAAAAGGGAAACGACGTCAAGGAGTCCAGGAAGAAAAAGAATGTTTGGAAAATGACCATGGTAATAGTTGTACAATACTGCACCAGGTGATTGAACTACGGAATAATAGAGATAGTCACTCCCAGTTAGCAATAAATTAAAATAAACATTTAAATAAATGAGTGGGGAGATGAGAAAGGCTGTGGTATGGGATGAGGGAAAAGCTGGTGTCTTTAAAGAAAAGCCATGCTTTGGAATATTTTCCTGACCAGGTGTTTGCCTGATGCCCAGTCAGGTGCCAAGTCCTGAAGACATTACCTGCACCACAGCCTGGGACCCCACTCTCCTGTGGTCAAGGGGACAGGGGACGGGGACGGCGGTAAAAGGGAGACTGTTGTCAAAGCTTGCCTCAGTCAAAGTTTGACTGAATTTTGCCTGTGTAGATATTTTCACTTTCCATCCCGCCACCCTCCACACAATCGATGGTGTCATTTCTTGGCTTAAATTTCTGCCAGGGCTCCTGTCTGGCACACTCAGCCGAGAGCCTGCCCTCCGTGGTCAGAGCTCCTTGATCCCTCTCAGTAGAAACCTTACCTCCATCTCCAGGGTCAGCCAGCCACCCCCTTCCTCCTCTGCTGGGCACTTTGCAGGTTGTGTTTCTCTCTGCATTTTTTAGATATCATTTTATGGGGGGGCTCTTACAGCTCTCATGACAATCCAAATATCCATTGTATCGGGCACGTTTGTACGTATGTTGCCCCCATCATTTCCAAAATGTTTTCTTTCTACTTGAGCACTTGGCATCAGCTCCTGCCTTTTCTGTCCACCACCCCCACCCTTGTGAACTCTTGATGAATTAAAAATTATTGTTTTCATGTCTTACACCACTCAAGGTCTCCCTTCATCCACGTTTTGGTTGTTCATATATCCATCATTGTGGTCGGTTCCCATTTTCTCCCCCTGCTTCCCTTACGTTCCCCTTCCCCTCATGGTATCGCTACTCCCATTTCTGTTCCTGAGGGGCTTATCTGACCTGGATTCCATGTGTCCTGAGTTCTTATCTGTAGCAGTGAACATGTTCCAATGAGGATAATTACAAAAACAAACCTCAAGGGAGTTGTCCTGCACACCTGGAGCCCTCTCACAGCTCGGTGGTGGCTGACAGCCAGCCAGTGTGTGCTCTACAATCTAGCCAGAATTGAAAAACAGGACTTGGGTCAGTGATAGTGAGGAGTAAAGAAGCCTCAAAGAACCAGAGGAATACTGTATGTTTCATTGGTGTATTGGTATTATACTGCACCCTTCCTTGCTTCTGTGAGGGGATGCCCAATTGTCTACAGATGGGCTTTGGGTTTCCACTCTGACACCTCCCCCCACCCCCCGCCTTGGTCACATCGATATAATTGTTTGTTTTGGGTCTTCTAATGCCTGATACTTGATCTTGTCAACGCCTCATGATCACACAGGCTGGTGTGCTTCTTCCATGTGGGTTTTCTTGCTTCCCTGATAGATGGCCGCTTGTTTAAGTTCAAGCCTTTAGGACCCTAGATGCCATGTCTTCTAATAGCTGGTTGGCACACTTTCTGCTTCCTTGTTCTGTTTGATGGTACATTGTCCCCTCTTGTGAATGCCTTAAAGATAGACCCAGTGCCTCTATGTTCATTATCCCCAAGACTATCAGCAGGCTTCACAGGGCTTTTCAATGATACCTTTGAACCCCCCAAAAATTGGTCAGGAGAAGACGTGATGGAGGGGACTTGGCAATGCTCTCAGAGTAGTTGAAAACCACAAAAGAATAGTAACTTTTTAGTAACCCCTTGTGCGCCAGAGCAGAACACCAATCCACAGAGTTCCCGAGGGCTGCTGCTTGTGTTTTGGAATTAGATCACCAGGCCTTTCTGCTGAGGAACCTCTGGGAGAGCCCTGGGTGAACGGACAAGCTCTCTGGTTAGCATTTGTGCATGCTAGTATATGAAGGGGTGTCATATGGCAAAGGAGTTGGACTTGTTAAGCATGGCCCTGGGTGTCACCTTAGATCAAGGCTTGGAAGATAAGGCGAGCCAGATATTAAATCAATATCAAGAACTTTCTAAATGTCATCTCTGTTCCAATAAAGAAACAGCTGTTGAGAGTGGGCCACCTGGAGCTGAGAAATTGTGCAGGAACCATCCAAGTGTCTATGAATACCTGGCTGTCATTCTATGTTACGGAGTTAACCTAGAACAAGTCCTTGACTTTCCCTTGCCCTTGCTTTGTATGTCTGACATAAAAGAAAACCCCTAAAGGAAATCCTCAGAACCTATATTTTCCCATATAATTACCCTCAGAACTTTGTGTGAATACTTGAATGTTAACTCTTTCAATACTTCCTTTTACTAGGATAATTTCTGATTATATGAAGCGGTTGAACAAATGTGACATACTCCAGCATTTAGAAGTTTGGTTTTCTTAAAAAAATATTTTTCCTAGAAGAAGAAAAATTTTTGGAGAGGGAGTGAAAAAGAAAGCTTCCACTTTGCCAGCTTAAACCTGGGACTGCGACAAGACTGTTACCAAAGGTTTTGTTTTCTGCACCTGCCAGTTAGAACTCATTTAAATGTTCGATGGATCTTTGAGATCCAATCGACAAATTCATCACAGGAATTTGAATTTGGAGGTTGGATAGAAGAAACTCATAATGAGAAGTTCCCTCCAAATGTTACTATATTTAGGAATGTCTCATCACTATTGATGATCTCACAGACACATACTTTTATACTAAAAAAATCCCAAACAAAACAAAAACAAAGCAGCAGCAGTGGTAAAGAAGGGATAAAAGGATTCTGTTGAATCTGAGATCTTCAACTGTTATGGTGGGGGCAGAGAACTAACAGATCATTTTCCTTGCTTCAGTAACCCCAGTTTCATTGAAGCAAACCTGGCCCAAATGACGCTTCTCTATAGCACACATCCTCATAAGTACAATTTTCTCCCGTCTAGACAAAGCAGCATTAGTTTCAAAGGATTTTCTCAAAAGTGACTATGGCTATAAAAATGCAAAGTGTGGGAAGATGCCCTATGACTGCAAATGGGGTGAAGGTCTTTAATGGGGCTCGGACCCTAAGTCCTGGCTTTCTCCATGCCTCCTGGCGCATTATTAAACTAGCAAGGCTTGCTCCGTCTTCTTTTTTTTTTTTTTTTTTTGGTATTTTTTTTTGGGGGGGGGCATCATTGCCTCTGGTGGTTGTGAGCGTTGCCCAGTGCTCCTGAGAGCTGCCCCTGGATTTGAACCGCCAAGCCTGCAGGTCACAGTCCCGCACTTATCCACTTAGGCCACCGGGTTCAGCCCTGGGCCTTTCTTTAAAATGTGCTTTATGATCCACAACCCTCAGACACAGCGGTTGTTTGAGGAAAGGAACCCGTTCATCCGTCTCTCCCAGCAGACTCGAAACGACCCAAGGCAAGGGTAGGTAGTGTCAGGTTCAGTTTGGGCTCCCAGGAAGCAGCTCAGGTCCTTACTGTTATCCAGTAAATTATGTTGTTTCTGTAGAAGGCTCTAGAA
Organism: Nesogale talazaci; assembly: GCA_004026705.1. Lineage (NCBI taxonomy): Eukaryota > Metazoa > Chordata > Mammalia > Afrosoricida > Tenrecidae > Nesogale > Nesogale talazaci. The sequence continues at coordinate 23,724 of PVJH01017609.1, read as the reverse complement.
TCAGGGCTTCAAAATAGCAACGCAAGGGTGGTCCATGATCGGACGGATAAACACAATGTGGTGCTTGCCTGCAATGTAGGCAGGTCTGGCTTGGCCATGGAGAGGATGTCCTCCCGCACAAGCTCTCGGGATGAACCGGGATGGCCTCGCGCCATGGGAAACCAGGGGACGCCAGTGCATGGCGCCACTCCTGTGGGATGTCGCCGTAAACAAATAAGGAGAGCCTGAAGTTTATTAATGGTGATCCGAGGCAGGGGTGGGGTGGGGGAGGAGATGGAGCTTAGGAAGTTATTGCGGAAGGGGTAACCGAGTTCCTGCTGGGATGATGAGAGACTGTCAGACGGCGGTGGTGACTATGCAACATGTAAGATAGTATACTTAGCGGAATCGCATCCTTTAGAACTGGTTAATGTGGGCTTCGCGCGCACCACCACCGCCTTTTGCTAGAGTAGGGGCTATAAAAAGTTGGCGGGGAAAATGGACTGAGAAGGTTGTGGGATTTTTTTCATGCATGCTTTGAAGTGCCCTTGTGTATGGGAGCCCAGGACAAGGCCAGCACGGGACACGCCCTGGAGCCTCATGCCAGATGCGAGGGTTCAACACGGGGAGTTGGCAGTTGAGCGTCACGGGTCTGCAGCCTCCGAGGCAGACAGGACCTGGCAGAGCTCAACCCTGACTTGTCCCCCAGCCTTCCCAATGGAAACCTTCCTTGCAAGCTGTTCAAATGTGTCAGCATTGGTTCCAAGCACGCTGGGGCAATACCGAGGCGGTGCCCAGAGAGGGCCCTCCTGTCCTGGGTCACAGGCCTGTGGCCTGCAGGCCTTGGAGCATATGCAGGGTGAGGTGCAAGGGCCCAGAGGCAGAGCCAGGATCCGGATGCACCTGCCTCAGGAGCACGGACCTCTGGTGGCGCACAGGTGAAGTGCTCAGCGGCTGGCCCAAAGATCTGTCACTCAGCTCAAACCTCCCCCCCCCCCACTAGTCACTCTATAGAGAATGCCCCTCCTTAAGCATCAGTGTAGATGAGAGTAGTGGCTTTGGTTTCTTGACCCTCAGACAGCTGGCTGGGTGCTTGATCCCCTACCGAACATAGTGGGCTGCAGGTAGTGTTTTCAGAGTTCTCTGAGAAAGACAGGACCCGTGGTTGTCTCCTGACTCACTGTAGCTATCTACCCTCTTCATCCACTAGGGGTTTCCAAAAGTTTGTGGGAAAATGGAACAGAAAGAGAAGAGTCATTTTCCATGAACTCTATCTCTACCTAGGAAGAATACATCTGCATCTTGATATCCCTGGTCTTTATTTCTTTGAATTGGTTCACAGGATGAGGGGACGGAAGGAGGTCAGCAAGTTTAAAAAGCGAGGTTGAGGTGCCAAGCTAGAGACGCTGCTGTCCTGTGTCTCCCAAACCCAGAGGTCAGGCAACAGACAATGAAGGGCATGGGCCTTCTGGAGTAATGCTAATGGACAGAAGACCTGCAGGGTCTGCATGTCAACACCCTTCTCTGTTCTTCAGGCCTTCCTCTGATTGGATGAGGCCCACCAACACTCAGAAGGGGAATCTGCTGGACTTCAAGCCTCTCCTGAGGAACCACTTTGAGAAAGAGTTTGGCCAAGTAACTGGGTACCCCAGCCCAGCCAGGTTGACACACCAAATGAGCCATCACCTACGGAAGTCTGATTGTTCAAGACTATGGGTGTCTGTTTGTCCTCAGGCTAGCACTTGGGCAGAGACCTTAGCATACTGAGTGGCTTCCCCCAGCAGGTGAGGAGTGATCTCTCCTACCCCAGGTCTAGGGAGGGACTGAAGACACATGCACACGTGAGAAGAAGGAAGGTGGGAAGCTTTAAGGTTTAAAGTGATTTCTCATCTCTGAGAAGCTATAGCTGTGAACAGTTTATAGTCAAGAAAGTAGAAAACAAAACCAACAAATGACCTAGCAGTTCCTTTTATTTGTTAATGCATAGCTCCTTTTCTTCGCTTAATAAATGTATATGATATATCTTATCTGTCCTAAGGCTGGATTTTGTTGTTGGGGATATAAAAAGAAATATATTCCCAAATCTCAAAATGGACATTGGCACTGTTTTAAAATAACAAGAACATGTTTCATTATTTTTTAAAGTAGACCATTTATTGGGAGCTAAAAAATCAGGGTCCCATTTTTAATGTGTTCAAGCAAAGACTTCCTAAGGAAGAGGCAAACTAGTAAAACGTGATATTATCTGATGAAAAGCAGTAGCCAACAGCCCATAGAAGTCACAACTGAATTCTTGGTCATATCAAACTGCTCAAGAACAGTAATAAACCGAAATTCCTCTTAATTTTCCTCAGGCTTTTTTACATATTTAAAAACCCGGTTGGTTGGGAACTAGCACTGTGGCCAGTCATTTAAAAGTCATTGTGTTCCTTACTACCTCCAGGGGCTCTTGCTGTTAACAAAATAATTAACAACCCATGCCAGTTTTGTTTCATGGAAATTATGTCCTGGACAACAGGACAGGAGAAGTGGCTGAGGAGAAGCCATAGGAGTTTGGAGAATGGCACTCGGTGTGCTCAGACTAAGTCGAAAAGAACTGCCTTCTGACCATCCCTCCGTCCTGTTGCCCTTGTAGGGAAGTGGCATCTTGTTCAGCCTCCCGTTTGACCTTGGGGAGAAGTAGCCTTGGGTCAGGCCAAGCATCTGGTTGATACATTTGTGATGACCTTACCTGATGGTGGTGTGCAGAATGAGAGCATTCACTGCAGGAATGCTCACCGTTGGCTCTGTGGCCCCTCCTGAGGGAATATTTCCTCTCCCCCATGCTGGCCTTGGGCCTGCACAGTGCATGACTGTGTTTACCCGATTCATCCTCGCAGCACCTCTTCACAGGACCCTCCACTTCACGGTGTAGGCAAGTGAAGCTCAAAGTGGGGGGAGGAACGGGATAGAACCTCGCAGGTATTGGGTGACAGCAGGATCTTGAGGGCTCCAGCGCTTTCTCCTTGAACCCCACATCCGACCACTTCCCATTTGGGTATCTTGGCCTCTTCATCACCCTGGGTCAGTCCTGACAGCATAATGGCTACATGGCAGGCTCTGTGGTTAGCCATTTGGCACCAGTAGCAAATTGGAGGGGGAAAGATGAAGCTTTGTAGTCCCATAAAGAGTTACAGTCCCGGAAACCCATAAAGTCTCTCTGTGTTGGAGTTGACTCATTGGCAGTGGGTCGTCCCCTTGGCCTCAAAAGTGTTGGCTGAAATAGCCACTGGGCATACTCAGGGTTTGGGCTACTAACAGAGAGGCATTCTCTTCAGAAAGGTTTCCTGAAGAAAAATGTGTGTGACTGCTTCAATCCGGGAACTCTCACTGCAGCCAAATTTCCCACATCCCCTAGTTGACCTACCACCATAACCAGCTTGACGTGGAAGCCGTTCTGATGGCAAACTGCTTCCAAAGGCTCCCTGGGACTAGAGATGTCCCCACAAGAGGTCGAAGAAAAATGTGTGTGACTGCTTCAATCCGGGAACTTTCACTGCAGCCAAATTTGCCACATCCCCTAGTTGACCTACCACCATAACCAGCTTGACGTGGAAGCCGTTCTGATGGCAAACTGCTTCCAAAGGCTCCCTGGGACTAGAGATGTCCCACAAGAGGTCTTCCTTCGGAGAACTGCCTGCTTCTTTACTTTGAGGAGTACCCTGGTGCATTAGACACTGGTGTATCCATGGCCTTTCCTGGTCTCTAGGGAGAAACCGCCACTAATCCCCGGGAAAAAAAAGAAATTAGTAAGAGTGACTCCTTAAAAGACAAGAAAACTCCACCCTAGGGAAACCCGTTGTGTTTTTAAAAATGAAACTTCTGGTTCCCTAAGGAAATGCATTTAGAATGGTTTCTGCCCTGAAATACATCTGCCTGGGGTTGACTTGTGTGTGTGTGTGTTTTTTTTAACAACAATTTCCCTGGAAGCAGGAATGGCAGCCACTCCCTCACCTTGCCTGCCTGCTTCCCCGGGGGAATGTCTGTCTGGCATTTGGGTCCCCTGTGGGTCGTTTCCTTGGTGTGTGTGTGTGTGTGTGTGTGTGTGTGTGTGTTGTGAGGGCACACAGGCACCGTGGCTGGTGGAGAGCGATCTGGGCATGCTCCGTGTAGACAAGCTGCTGCCCAGGCGTCTAATGAACAAAAGTTGTGCGCACGGGTCGCCACATTAAGAACTCTGTCAAAGGACTACCCAGGAACCAGGGGCTGTGGAGCCAGCTCTGAGTGGGCTCCAGGCAATTCCCCATGCTTGAGGAAGTCGGTTGCCAGGCCTTTCTTCCCAGGTGCTCTAGATGGGTGAGACTCCCCTTCTTTGGGGTGAGTGAGATGTCCAGGGCTTAACCATTTGCGAGCCCCCGGGCCTCAGCCCAAAGAAGAGTTCTTTCGGGGAAACTTAGAAGGAAAAATTCCTTAACACGGTACCAAGTGGTGCTAAACCAAGAACCATGCCTGCTGCCCCGGCTCCCAATCCCCCAACTCACTGCCTTCGCCTTACCACCGACTCCCAGCGGCCCTCCAGGACAGGGTGGAACTGCCGAGGTGGGCTTCTGAGACTCGAGCTTCACTGGAGTAGAAAGCCTCGTCTTGCTGCGGTGGAGCAGCTAGGCTGATTCGAACCGCCCACCTTGTGATTAACAGCCTAGCTTGTAACCACTATGCCCCACTCCATCACTTCTCCCTCGTAGTATTCTTCTAATACTCATGTACGATGCCTGCTCATGGGTTTGCTGGATCACAGGAGAGAGCGACCCGAAATACACACGGGATGTACATAAAGAGAAATGCTGGTCACTGGCCTAAGGTTTGATAGGTGTGTTCGCGCATGGATTCGGCTGCTAATTCCCAAAGGCGCTCCGGGTCTGTCCCATTGGATGCCATGATGTAGTTCTCAGCGCTGCATGCGAGAAGCTGGGCGGCACACCCGCGTCCAGGATGAGAGTCACACTCAACGAGGGGTCCCCTGGGAGCGGCGTGGAGGGGGAACACTCGGGGGGGGTCCCCCGTGGAAGGCTGCTTCCATACAGATTCAGTGCCGGCGGACCGCCCAGCAAGGCGGCAATGGCTTGCGCTGCCGTTTCTGGCTCTCTCTAGACGCCTGGTGGGGCATTGGATCAGGTCTTGGGCTGCTAGCTGCCAAGTCAGCAGTTCAAACTCACCAGTCCCTCCGAGGGAGAGAGATGAGTCTGTCTGCTCCTATACAGATTTAGAGCCCCTCAAGACCCCATATTGGGTCACGTGGAGTCAAAAAACGACTCCATGGCTGTTAGTCTGGGCTTGGCAGTAGGGAGTTCTGGGATGGTGCTCATGGAAGATTAGCGTTCATCTGGATGTACCTCAGAAGAAAGGCCTGGTGATCTACTTCTGAACAATCACTCACTGAAAACCCATCTCTGGGTCATACAGTGGCCTGGAGTCACGATTACCTCATGGCGGCTGGTGTGTGTGTGTGTGTGTGTGTGTCCCCTCTGAGGTACTTTCCAATAACTTCTGCCAAAGTAGCTTCTCAATCCTGCCTTGGGCGTTCTAGAAACGTCTGGTGGATGAGCCTCCTTGGAGATCAGGACTCCTCCATCCTCAGACATCCTCAGGTAGTCTGGCAGCGAGACTGAGAGTAATGGGTTGACAATTCTGAGTACGATGCATTCCCTTGGCTTGATGGGTAAGATCATATAGGCATACAGCAGGGATCAGCATCAAATCCTGTATTGTAATTAAATGGGCATCACTGCCACGGTTCTGGCTTCTCTCAAATCCAGGGGTGGCTTTTACTTATTTGCTTATTGGCTTTAAAGGACAGGACTCATTTTCTCACAGTTCTGAGCACTGGGAGTCCTAGTCAAGGCGGGGGCCATGTGGACTCCTGAGAACTCCGCCCCCTGATAGGCTTGGAGCTGCTGGTGGCAGAGAGCAACCTCCAGTGTTCCTCTGCTGCTTCTCGATGCCTCTCTCGCCCTCTAATATGGATTCTGTTCCTCTAAGACCAGAGCAACTAGGAGGAAGTGCTGTGAACGATCATCTCCCTTGTATGTATTTAAATTATAGCAAATCAAAAAACAAACTAGCTTTGTAGGCATGTAGTTCACATGTCTCACACATTGCACAATTGAATCATTCAGGCATGGGAAGAAGGGGTGTGTAATCGTCACCACGGTCATGTGCAGACATTTTCTTCTGTCTCATAATCATTGTTGTTCGCCTATCCCATCCCTCCCCCTTCCCCTGCCAAGCCCCCAGGACCCCCTTCTACTGGGCCTTCTCCTCCCCTCAATAGTGACCACCTGGGACGTTCACTGAGGCAGTTCTACCCTGTCCTGTAGGGGGCTGCAGGCCTTTGTGGCTTCGCCATGCCTGCTGCTGCTGTTCTGCAGATGTGTGCTCCATGATGCCAGGTGCTTGGTTTGCAATGGCAGATCAATCCTGCACAGGGAGATTGCCCAGCCCTTCTTCCAAGGTGCTTCTGGGCGAAATTGAACCTCCAGCCGTTTGCTTAGCAGCTAAGTGCACGTGGTGTTTGCGCCAACAAATGACCCCTCTGTCATGCGGACAAGAAGAACAGGAGCCATAATATCTCAGTGGGTTAGCTGTTGGGGTGCTTGCCCCAAAGCCAGCAGTTCGGACAAATCAGCTCCTCTGTGGGAGAAAGAGCGACAGCCTCTGAAGCCCACTGCTTCGTCCTACGGGGTCCCTATGAATTGGCATGGGAATCAAGGGCAGGGAGTTTGGGTTTAATGCAGTACAATCTTTAATAGCCCCCCTCCTTTGCTTCTAGTTTTTAAATTAAAACAGCAATAACTATCTGAACAGACAAGAGCACCCACACTCAACCTCGTCATGTTGTTTGTGATCCCCGACCCCAGAGGGCAGAGCAGAACTCGACTCCTTCCAGTGTCCAAAACTGGGAATCTCCATGGGAACAGAATCCCCCATCTTCCTCCTGACAGTCAGCCACGCAGTTTGCTACTCAACATCTGACCCACTGCACCGTAAGACAGTGAGACACACCTCCGTTAAATAAATAAGTGCATTAGTACATCTACTAGCTAATATAACCCCCTTCCAAGTGGCATATTCCATGAGCATTAAAAGCCGGGATACACCTGCGTTCACATGCACATCTCTGTGTATGATAGTGATTTCTAGAAAAGACTGCTTGGTTCTAGGGACAGAATGAAGGTAATGAATAAGAAAGGGGTTTAACGTGGTTTGGAAGCGATGTGAACACATCCTGTACCTCATGGCATTCCTTTGGCAGCAGATGGATATAAATATGGCAGGTATACACATTGGCATGTTACCTGAGATGGTTCCCTCTGGGAAGATCGTGAAAGACAACTTTAATTCTCTCTGTTTTTAGAATTTCTCCCTTTTTGGCATTCACCTGTTCGGAGATGTGAAGGACGTAAAAATGCATTCCTCTGTGTCCAGATGGATCACCACGCTGACAGGAACCCACAGAGCGATTTTTCTCCTAGCAAGACAGCTCGCGGGCATGCCGAGAGGCCAGTGAGAGCCTGCGCTGGCCGGCCACCCCTCCAGTCCTGGTGGCGGCAAGTCAGGCTTTAAAGCGTAATGACATTAGGAGAAAGATTAGTGTAATCGGCTTCTGCGTCATCTGTTGTCAACTCGAGACTCAAGAGTTAAGGGCTGGAGTTTAACCTGTCAAGCAGATCGCAAAGTGGTGACCTCATTTGAAGGCACCACAGGTATAACTAGCTCACTGAAGGTGGGGGCACAGATACATTCCCTGTGAGACATCCCTATTGAGAAGACACCTTAGACCCTGGAGCTAAAGGAGACACATGGAGACCCCTGCCAGGCAGAGATGCTTCCATTTGCACTGGAATCACAAGATTTCCCACCCACTGGCCCGTGATCTACCTGCACTCAGTGTCTTTGCATATGCTGTGTGAGTCTGAAGAGGACTTTATAGATTGGTATTGGACTTATGGGCTAATATCGGACTCATGGACTTGATCTGGACTGGGCTGGGATCTGTTCTCTAGACTCAATTGCCTTTGTTTATAAAACTCTTTCTTGTACACCTATGAGTCTCCCTGGATTTGTTTCTTTAGCCCACCTGGACTAACACAACCTCCCAAACTAAACTTATTGCCATTGACTCCATTCCAACACATAGCGACTCAGAAACACACAGGGGCCACTAAGAGCCAGCGTTGACTTGATGGCAGTGTGAGAGAAATCTGTCCAGGAGTTTTCTCTGAAGGAGTGACTGGTGGATTTGAACCGCCAACTTGGTGGTTAGAAGTCTAGCCTTCACCTCCCAGCACCACCAGGACCTTTTAAAGATGGACGTACACCAACAAAACAAAACAAAGCAAAAAAGCCATCTCACTGTCATGAAGTCCATTCTGGCTCGTAGGGACCTTGTAGGGCAGGATAGAACTCCTGTGAGTTTCGGAGACTGTCGCTGTTTCGAGGAGCAGAAGGTCCCATCTTCAATCAGCAGAGCTGTGGGTGGATCTGAACTTGCAGATTACGTTAGAGGCCTTGGTTTTCTTAACACCTCTTTCTTTCATTTTATCTGCTAGCTTCTTTTCCGCACAAATGCCTGAGACGTGACTGGACCCCGTTGGTTCTGAGCCATGGCGGTCCCACTCATGACTGGGTGGAGCTGCCATCTTTGTGGTGGCGTGGGGATTAAGCACTCCCCAGTGAATGGCAAGGTCAGCGGTTTGAACCTGTGAGCTGCTCTGAGGAAGACAGGTGTGGCAGTCTGCACCTGTAAAGAAGAACTTTGGGAGCCCATTGGAGCAGTTCTACTCTGGCCTCTGGGTTGGTGTCTCCCGGTGGGCATTGGGTGTGGCAGTTTTATGGAAAGGAGGCCTGGTGGTGCCCGGGTGAGGCCCTATGCTGCCATCTTTAAGGTGTGGGGCCTGAACGTACTCAAGGAGAAAAGCTGCAGGCTTCTAGGATCGACTCCCTGGTTTAAAGGGTAGCAGCCCAGGAGCAAACCGTTTGTGCCATCTGCAGTCTTCTTCACATCATGTCAGGGGCTCGAAAAGTACCTTTTCTTCTCCTCTCTCTCTCTCTTTTTTTCCTATGTCCCCCTAAAGGGGTGCACCATTCCTGGAAATGCTGCAATACCAGGCCAATGCGTGGTGGAGTCGATGGAGCCCTATTACATCACCCTGCTCCCAAAATCCATTTAATATGTTGTCCTCGGTTAGAGAATGTATCAGATATTAAACCAATAAGAACAGATACTACACTTGATCTTGGTTAGCCAAAGGGCCGAATGAAGTAGCTTAGGGCTGTTTGACCAGTGCCTGTAGGGAATCATTCAGTTGCAATATTCACTGTCGCCACCAGAGAGCAAGAGAGTGCAAAAAAGAAATACATATACATGCCAGCAGACTCCCTTCCAGACCATCTTCACCTTGCTGGACAGCGGTAGCACTGCCCTATAGGCTTGTTGACACACGCTGCTTCATTCTTTCCCCAAATCACTCTACTATATCCCCAATCAGGGGGACTAGTGGGATCGAACTGTGAAGCTCTTTAACCACCGTACCGCCAGGGGTCCTTACGAGTGAAATAAAGGGTTTTAATAAAAGCTCACAGATGCAGAGTGGAGGGTGTGTTTCTGTGCATGCTGCAATTAGGAAAAAATTCCTGACAACACGTTCCATCATCGGTCTGAAGAGTCTCCCCTCGCCTGGCCCAGTGTAGCAAAGATACAGCTGGTCTCCACTAACAGAAGTGGGGCGGGTGGGAGTTCTTATTTTCCCCCCTCCCAGCTGGGCACAGCAGGACTGCTCTGCTGTAGGCCCCTATGAAAAGGGTCCCACCCATGAGGGCAAAGCTGCCCGTGTGCAGGCTGCTTTTCAGCGTGAACCACCGCATGTGCAGCATAGTGCAAGCAGACTGCGAACCCCAGTGCTGCAGAGAGGTGGAAAGGAGCCAGGACATATGGAAGGAGCCTCCGGAGCACCGGGCAGCAACCCAGCTGATCTGAGAGCACCTCCCAAGGATCAGGGAGGGGCCTGGAGTTTAATGAAACACTGCCAGTTTTGAGTAGGAAAAAAATCCACAAACAAAAATACCCACCCATCTAGTTGTTAAGCTACACTGGGCTGTCTTGCCTATTATTGTGTCAGTCTGGGTAGACTAGAGAAACAAATTCATAAACATACATATGGTTATAAGGGAAAGGTTTATATACAAGAGGAATGGAACATTGAGAAAGCATCCCAACCCAGTCCAGTCCAAAGTCATAAGTCTAATATTAGCCCAAATGTCCAATACCAGTCTGTAAAGTCTCCTTCTGACTCACGAAATCATGGGACAGTGAGTGCAGAGTCCGGGCTCTGGCAGGGGTCCCCTCATGGCTCCTCGTTTCCAGGGCTCAGTGTCCATCAGCAGTATCCATTGTGGTAGAAACATCTCAGTACTGGCAGGGGTTTCTCTGTGGCTTTTTTGGCTTCAGAGGTCTGGTTCCATCAGGGTAAGGCCATGTGGCTTCTCCACTGGCTCTTACAGTTCTTCTGACACTGCCATCTTGTCTTGTCAGTAGTTTGTCATCCCTGAGACTGAGAGCCAAGTTTCTTTTCTTCAATTGGGAAATACCGCAAGACTTTCCAGAATTTTCAGGAGAAAGCAATGTCCACACAGAGGTCTCACCAGCTCTTCATTGACTATCTCCAGATTAACAGGCTAGACTCCACCCCTATATCCCAATCATGAAATTGACATCACGAATACATGACTGCCACATATTGTGAGGCTGGAAGCTGTGCTACAGGTAGGTTCAATGCCAGCACAGTCACCCATGGGGTTTCTGTGCTGCTTCCAGACTAAGAGGAAAGGTCCGATGAAGCACTTCTGAAAAGGAGACAAAGGAAACGTTCTGGCTCACAACAGAATGCTGACTGATACAGGGCTAGGAGTCCCTTCAGCTGAACGGCTGCTACTGGGGGCTTGATCATGAAGAACGCATGAGGCTGAGTATGGCTTCCTTGTGATGTCCACGGGGCTACCTGGTGTCAGAAGGGACATGGTGATAACAAGCAACAAGGACAGCCACGTTAATACGAAGCAGATAAAGAAGCCACCTCATCGTGTCACCAAGGCAAGCTGACTGAAGTCCTTGTCCCATGCCACCCTGCCTTCCCCACTCCATCGATGGAGAGGTGATGACGTGGACTGTTGGGGTCAGTGAAGCACAATCAGACTTGGTGGACCCATCAGCCAAGCAGAAAACTCTAATGGGCACCCTGAGTCTCCCCCAACTCTCTCCCTCTTTCCCCTTACAGGAGCGGCATGGCCCTGGGCCCATATGCAGTATCCCCAGAGCAGACTCGGAGCTGATACCCCTGATGAGTAATGAATGACATAAGTCACTCCGAGTTGTCTGTTACCTGGCAAAGCGGACTCGTGCAAGGTCGTTCTGGAAGGGTGCTTTCCCTCACCCCACCCTCCCCAAACATGGAGCTCCTAGAAAGCAGAAGTGTGTGTGTGTGTGTGTGTGTACACGTGTGGGTGGAGAGTGCACAGAGCCAGACATAATAGCCATCCAGTGATGTTGGATGAATGAATGAATGAATGAGGCGTGGGTGCAGCGTTGAGGTGTAAGAAATTGCAATCATTCCAGAATTGAATTCTATGATTTCCTGGAATGAGGCGTGAGATTCATCTCCCTCCGTGTGTGGGGTTCCTTCCCCTGAAAGTATGTGTGGCAGTTTACAAAGGTACACAAGTAAACATAAACTGAAATAAAGTCCATACAAACTATGGCACACAGGCCTTGGGAACATGAATGTATGGACAGGCTGCTGCCCTCCAAGTGTCTACAATCTGCTGGGGAAAATGCACGTGTGAGTGTGTGCACGAGTGTAGGTGCATGCATGTTTGTGTGAGGCTATGAGGGAGCTTCTGTGGAGAAATCCCATGATCTTTTTCATTCTTTTGGTCCTAGAACTTTTTGAAACCCCCCACACTCACATGTTTGAGAGCATGTGTAAGCATATGTATATTTATACCTCTGTATATGTGTTGAGTGGGGGGATAGGGATGACATCCCTACTCCTTACTTACTGACTTATTCATGATCAGGCCATTATGTGTAGATTGATACATATGGAGGATGACTGCATCAGGTTACAAAATGGAAGATGACTACATCATTATACAACCACCAAACCACTGAGAATACTGGTCCCATCAAGTTGACGCATGGCCTTAACCACCATAGCCAGAAGGACACTCAATACCTCTCTAGCAGTAACTCGTGCATCTTGGCTGTGTTGTGTGTGTGTGTGGGGGGGTATACATACAAATGAGAAGACTTCAAACAATATGAGACAATTCCATTATCTTTTCACTCGATTTTCCATCAATCGTTTTAAAGCCCTCTGGTCAATATAAAAAAAAAATTACAAGAAAGGGCCCTGGGGGTTCACAGGTCATATGCTTGATTGCTATTGAAAGGTTAGTGGTTTGAACCCCACTGCTACTTCCTGGGAGACACGTGTGGCCACCTTTTTGCATGGAAGTCCTTCGGGGCAGTCGGATGGGGCTTCTTCTCTACAGGGCTGTCCTATGGGCTTCTCCCCTATGGGACTGTCCTATAGAATTTCTCCCCTACGGGGCTGTCCTGTGGGCTTTCCTGAATTGGATCAACTCAAAAGCTTTTGTTACTGATGCAAAGGGAATGTGTTTGCTGTTCTCATACCCGATGAGGTCAAAGGGCTGGCACAGTGGAAAGAGATGCGTTCTGATGGGCAGGGGAGAGGAGGAGATTAAAACCAGGTCTAGTAGGACACTGGCACCAAGGGATACCCACACTAGGGACCTGAAGGCCCAACCACTCCTCCCAATACTGACCTTGCAGGGGAGGGGGGCAGGGGGGAGTGAGGCGATGGGAGCACCTGTCATTGGACCTTCCAAAGGGGCTGTGGACACAGAACTCATATACCTTGGTGACTGGAACTTGGGGCATTATTTTTTTAGCTTTAGAGTATGTACATTTTTTTCTTTAAAAAAATCATTTTATTAGAGGCTCTTACAGCCCTTATACAATCCATGCATACATCCAAGGTTCAAGTGCATTTGTACATATGTTGCCATCATCATTTCCAAAACATTTTCTTTCTGCTTGAGCCCTTGGTATCAGCTCATTTTACCCCCTCCCCTGCCCTCCCTCCCTCATGAACCCTTGATAATTTATAAATTAGTATTTTTATCATGTCTTACACCAAGCACTGTCTCCCTGTACCCACTTTTCTGTTGTCTCTCCCCCTGGGAGGGGGTTATATGTCGATCATTGTGATTGGTTCCCCTTTTCTCTCCCCACCTCCCTCGTTCCATTGTGGTATCACTACTTTTCAATAATTTTCTTTTTTTAAAAGAAGATAAATCATTTTACTGGGGGCTCCTACAACTCCTATCATGACATATACATACGTCAATTGTATGCAGACCACATTTGCACATTTGTTGCCATCATCATTCTTGAAACATCCTAGGACCCTGGTATGAGTGTGTAATTTTTATTTATTTTTTGTGGGCATCACTGTCCTCTGATGGGAATAGGAAGTGTGTAATTTTTAAAAAGAGATCTTCTACTCTTAAACCCATTGACCCAAACCCTGGTGACTGGACTCCATGCCACAAGGTTGCCCATTTCCATAATGGTGACCTTTAAGAAAAGCCACAGGACGAGGTTGAGCTCTGTCAGATGGGGTCATGGGAGTCAGAAGCTCCTGCAGGCCACCCAACAGCAGCAGCTTTTAGTGGGACATTTCAGTGGAACATTCTTAGGCCCTGAGGGGGGGGGGGCGTGACCTACAAACCAGTGTGCTTGCCCTCAAACAGGGCTGGGAGATCTTTGGGCAATTTCCTGTCCCTTCCCTCTAGCTTAGCACCTGGAACATCGGAGGCCTCGAGCAGAATCTCTCCAAGCTCCCTGCGAGAGATTCCTGGTAATCCATTAATCACCCCATTGTGGTGATTAATTGACCCAGGGGTCAAGTGACGTCTGGGCTCATAAGATCACTGCCTGGCAACACTACCCCTAGCTCGTACATCTGTACTACGGTTTTCTAAGTGCTTTCCCACGGTTTTCTAAGTGCTTTCCAATGTGTGTCTCTTCCAGGGGAGCCACACACAGACCTCTCGGGGCAGGTCCGAGGCCAGACCTTCCTTCTGTTTCCTAACTTGACAGTCGCCTGCAGAGGACGAAGAGCCCTGAGCCAGCAGGGACCTCTTCTTTACTGAGTCCTCTTTCTCTGATGGGTTTTCCCGTTCTGCTCTGGATGCCCGCATTGGGCCCGCAAATCGATGTTCAGCACATGAAAATGATTCCTCCCACCCCGTCCACCCTTAGCTGGGACTCACGTTCATCTCTGGAAGGGAAGTTCTGACTGTGAGGTCACGAAGCCATCGTTCTGTGGGTGTGAGGGGGCCTCTTCATGGAGACGCATTCTCCTCTGCCTCCTCTTCAGCCTGCAGCTGTCTTCTCTTACCCGCCTACAGGCGCACTTCCAATCTGTGCCCAATGCTCTCTTGTCTGGAAATCGCTTGCTCTCCCGGGCTACTCCCCTTAAGCTTTTGTATTTTGTTGCCCAGTTCAAGGTGCCGTCCCGCACAAGGGGATAGGCTGGGAGAAATCAAGTGGCCCTGCCAGAGAAGAAGCACTGGCTAAGATTCAAACCCGGGTCTTCTGTATGAGAGGTGAGAATTCTACCACCACACCACTCTGCCCCCTAGGCTACCTGTGTCCCAATCCAAGCTTCCTTAGGGTGCCTTTAGTGAGCCAATTCCCCACTCATCTCTGGGAGCAGAGGTCCTTCCCTTTCTTCTTCAGAGTGGCTGGAGTCTGTGAACTGCTGCCTTCCCATGAGCAGCCCTGGAGACAAACCACGACGCCACCAGGTTGGTTGGTGGTCGTCCCCTGACTTATTCTGCTTTCACAACACTGCTCAGCCTCAGGCCGGGTTCCACCATGCAACACACTTCCCCATTCAACGGCCCATACTTTTCCTACAGCTCCAGATCTTATGCTTATTTGTTAAGAGCCCTGGTGGCATCGTGTCTACGTGTGGAGCATTTAACCACAGGGCGAGCCCTTTGAAACCACCAGCCGCTCCGTGGGAGAAAGATGAGGCTTCTACTCCTGTAACGAGTTACAGGAAATCTACAGGGGCTATTTAATGCCATCTTGTCCATTAGAACGGACCTGATGGCAGTGAGTTTGGACTTTTGATTTGGTGGGGTGGTGGGCTCACGGTGGGGCTGCTAACTGCAAGTTGGACAGTTCAATCTCAAAGAGCCATTCTGTGGAGATCTGCTCTGCAATTGGGCAGAACTGACTCCATGGCAGTAGGTTTACTTGGGGAGGGTGGGGTGGGTAGGAGGAGAGGAGGATCTTGTTTTGACTCTACTGCAACCATCTCGGATTGCCCAGTCTACTTTCAAGAAGTCAGATCTTGCCCCTCTTATTTCTTACCTCATTCAGAACAACAGCTTCAGTACTCTTGTACTCAGATGTATTTATGTTGTGAAGATCAGCAGTGCTCTGGGCCATTTGCCAGGGTCTGTGCGCTCAGGGGTGTGTGTGTGTGTGTGTGTGTGTGTGTGTGTGTGTGTGTGTGACTAAGTCCCAAGCTGTTGTCCTCAAGCAGGTTGGGTCCTGGCGACCCCTTGCAAGTCAGGGGAGCAGAACTGTACCTCATGCTTTTGGTTCGTAGCCAAGGGTATAAATGCACACGGGACTCTCCTCCCTAATAATAGATAAAAGAGTCCATTTTATGTTTACCCTCTCAGGTTTCCTCCTGGCCTGTGTGTCCCTCCCTTTCCTTTGGCAAGTTCCCATTCTGCCTCCTCTGCACCCCTCCATGACGTGCTCCCCATTCATTTAGACCACGAATCCTCACACACAACTGTATCTAATTTGGGGCCTGGGTCTTTGTGGCTCCAGGTCATGCAGAAGTCCGTGTGACACAGCCATCAATTCTTTGGGGACACCAGCCATCCTGCAAGAGTGCACGGCGAAGTGAACTCCACTAAGCTGTCTCAGGGTTTGTGTCTCTGCTGGGACCCAGAATCGCTGTGTGATCGCTGAGGCTCCGTCTCTGCATCGGTCACACACGTGGTTGAGGATGGCGCCTCCCTGAAAGAACTACGAGACTTCTGTGAGCGCTGCATGTTCATAAAACAAAGAGTGAGCTTGGTGCAGCAGACACAGGAAGCCTTCAACACGTGTGGGATATGTGGGATCTTATAACTCCTTCGCATCCTGGCCAACAGGGCCCCCTTTCCACATTCCACATTAATCCCTTCAAATCAACACATTTGCATAAATCCACGCATAACAGCCTCCCGAGGAACGTGTCCACACAAGGCTAGAAGCCTCGTGGTAGACCAGATCACGTACGGCTTGTGGAGGAAGTGTGGTATTCGGATGGGCTTTTAGCGTCACACTCCCTGAGTTTGAAGCCTGACCCTCTGCTGCTTCCTGGTATGTGTACGTGTTAAAATGGGGGTAACCAGAGTTACGCTCCAAATGGCTCATATGAACAGCAGGTAAGGTGTCGCCACAGATTCATGACTCAGTCATGCTGGCTGCTCTCGTCACTAGCTGACACCTGGTCAGCCCCTGAGCCCTGGCCACCAGTGTGCACACAGGACAGCCACACAGCCTCCAAGCCCACAACTGGCTGCACGTTTACAGAATTGTCACTGGTCGAGTTTCAGAAGTGGGTGGCCAGGTCTTTCTTCCCAGTTCTTCTTTGGAAGCGTGGCTGAAACCTGCTTTGCTCACGAGCAACACGGCTGCTTAGGCGATTCTGACTCACAGCAACCCCACAGGACAGACAAGAATGGTTCCCTAGCCTTCCCAAGGCTGTCAATCCGTAGGGATGCCAATGGCTACGTCTTTTTCCCATGGAGCAGCGGGCAGGTTTGAATCATCCATCTGGCAGTTGTAGTCAAATGCCTGACCCACAGCGCCACCGGGTCTGCTACACTGAGCCATCTTGACCCTGCAGAGGCTGGCTCCTCCCCTTATGATCTCTGGCTGCTACAGACGCTGACTGGTCTCTCACCCTGGCGCAGAAGTCTGGGGAAGCTGGTAGATAAGGATTGAAAGAAACTAGGGGCCAGGCATGGGGGAAGGGTCCTGGGTGTGGGGGTTGGGTGGGTAGGGTGAAGAAAGGGTCTCAGGTGACCTACAAGAGGAGTTTTGCTGGTGCACAGGGTGCCCCCGTCTGGAGTCTCATATCGGGGATGTGGGCGCCCACACTCCAGTTATCATTTCCCACACTCATTAAAGTAGGGGTCCTCAAACTTTTTAAACAGTTTATTGTCCCTCAGACTGTTGGAGTGCTGGACTAGATTTAAAAAACAAAACAAAACAAAAAACAAACTATGAACAAATTCACTGTGGGCCCACGATGAGTCGGCTGCTAAGCAGGACAGGCAGCAGCGGCAAAAACAACTGCGTGGCTGGATAAATGTCCTCGGCGGGCCGCATGTGGCCCGCGGCCATAATTTGAGCATGTCTGCACTAGACCGATCTGGCCGCTGACTCTCCCCTCTTGACGCGGAGGCATTTCTCTGGCATGTGCTCTCCCCGCCTATCCCACGGACACTGGCTGAGTTGAAACGCAGAGTTCACAGTTCTGGCTCTGAAGGTTGCCACAACCGCCGATGCTCTTCGTGCTCCCGCTCTCCCCCTCCCCACGCGGCCTCTGTCTTTCGCACTGCTCTGCAGCAAAGGTGATCTGTTTATGAAAACGTGACTTCAAGCAAGAACCATGTTCAATTATTGAGGTGGCGGGTGAGCGTGGCGTCCTCTGACTGCCAGCGACCCCCGCCCTCCCCACCACCTGGGGAATCTCAGCGGCGTTGGTGACGTTTTAAACAGTGGAGAGATTGATGGCACTAAGCCACTGGTTCCAAATGAGTCCGATGAAATCTATGCGTGTGGATGGGTCTTCTCCTGCCTCTTTATCCACCGCCTCCCTCCTTAGATAAGAGTTCCAGAATATAAACCGAGGGATGCTAACCACGTAATGAGGCGGAATCGATCGTGGGGAGGGGTCTCTAAGTGTTTCAGAAGTGATTCAGGCCTCGGGACCTGCTGTCTGGGCCCCAGGGCAGACTCCACCTGCACGCTTTGGTTTGGGCTTGCCACGCGGCCTGGGCTTCCAACGCAAGCACAGACACAAAAGCGGTGGGCACTGGACAACACAGAGGTTTATGATCTGAGGCCAAATTAGATTGACCTGTTTTAGCCATTGTCAAGAAAATCAAAAGCACTGCCAGGCCACTGAGCATCTCTGCGTCTTGTACACCCATCCCTGGCTACACCAAGCACTACAGTGCTGAGCTCCACTTAAGGCTTTCTGGACTGTCATCCAGCTTTATGAGAGCTGACTGTCAGGCCTGCCTACCGCTGGGCTGCTGCTCCACGAGACCCACCGTTACATAAATCAGCTTCAAGACCCACACGTGCTGCCACCCGCCTCCTAGAGACCTTACGGAACAGGGTGGACCAGTCCCTGTGAGTCTCCGAGACTGTTAACTCTTTACGGGAGTAGAGAACCCAGCCGTTCTCCTGCAGAGTGGTTTCCAACTGCCGATTTTAAGGACCGCAGCCCAACACATCACCAGGGCACTGACCAGGTCTAAGGAAACTCAGAACCCAAATGCACTGCCCTCGAGTCAGTGCAGACTCATGCGGCTCCCGAGACTGCAGGGGCTTCTCGGAGTAGAAAGGCCCGTTGTCGTCCCGCAGCGCTGCCGGTGGTTTCCAACAGCCGAGCCTGCGGATCTCGGCCCCAGGAGGAATCACCACACCACCGGAGCTCGCAGCAGCTTCAAGCGGTGAGCGGAAAACCATTGGCATCGCCCAGCGATCTTTCAAGAACAAGGCAGTTCAGGGCAGGCCTCGTTCACAGGGGTCCTTCCGCGTGGTGAGGGAGGCAGGAGTCTGAGATCGCAAGGCTGCGGTTGATGCTCGGCCCTGCCGTGCCCGATCTGGCGGACTTGGGCGCAAATCCACCGAAGTCTGCTTTTAAAGAGAAATGGTCACGACGGAGATTCCGCGGTGGCGAATAGAAGGGACTTGTGAAGAAAAACATCAGCAAGGGTTATGGCTCGCATTGTGTGCTCCCCGCCCTCCACCGCCCAAAGAACGTCTCGGACCCTAAGCCCTCTTCCTGGTGACAGGACACTTGGTGGCACACAGGGTTAAACGTTGGGGGGTGGCTACCCATGGGGTGAGCTGTTCAAGCTCAGCAGTGTCTCTGAGAAAGATGGGTGGGGGTCAAGGCAGTCTGCTCCAATAACGCAGATTCACAAGAAGGAGCAGTCTCTCCCCCCCCCCCCCCCCCCCCGCCCCCGCCAGTGTATGGGATCGCTGTAAGCTCAGGACTCCACGGTAGTGAGTCTGTTTGACCTTTCATACACCCGTGGTGTCATCCCCAACTTGGCAAGGGGTTGTCCTCGTGAGACTCCTGGACAATATGTGTGTAGCCTGTGTCTTCAGCCATCCTCTTTCGTGATACGAAAGAACCGATTAAGCAAGGAGAGATGGGAGGCAAGAGATGGGAGTGCAGGCCAGAAGCTTTTCCATAAAGTTGGCTCCCCAAACTCAGACTTCAAGTATCCTCTCCGGAAGGAAACAAATTCCCATGTGGTAAAGCACTAGCTAGACTAAGATGCTGAGTTAGGGGAAGGGTGGACTTTGGACCCAGGGATCTTGGCAACCAAACCCTCTGGAGTGGAGGGAGGAGGGGGAGAGGGGAGGAGGAGAGTGGTCTCTCAAAGAGAGGGTAGCTCACATTCTCCAGGATGCAGGAAGTATAAAGTCCATGTGGGAAGTCTCCGTGGGAATGAGATCCCTAAGTTTCCCTGAGTCATTTGTAGTTCACTCATTTAAATGTTAATATATATATATTATATATGCATATATATAGAGAGAGCCATTTGCATCCAAAATGCCCTTCAAGCTTCACTCTTCTTACATAAGACAGCCCCCCACCCCCTTTCTCCCCTTCGCCACAGAATCAGGAAGTTATCCTTTGCCAAGAATAAACACATTTGAATACCAGAGGATTTTACATTTTCTTTCCAACTCAAGGCCAGCCAAATGCGATGTCGCACTCCTCCTCTATTTTTAACAAAGGGGAGGGGTATTCCCAGCTCCAGCCCTCATGATGATGAACTGAAACAAGAGCAGAGTATGCCTTAAGCCACTCAAGATAGCCCTCTTGGTTTACTGTAAGGCTATGATGTCAGTGGAAATCAGCATTGTTATTATAATGGTTCTGCTTCAGGGCAGAGGCCTGCTGAGTCCGCTCCTCCTATGTTCTATGAGAAGTCCCTTCAGCGCCAGCCTGTATTCAGGCAGGTGTTCAATCGCCAAGTTGCTGCAATAAAATGTGTGATGGAGCTGGTGGGGGGGGGGAGGGAGTAGGGGGGGTGTTGGTCCCATGAGGTGCAGCAGGAGTCTTCTGTGGTTTCCCAGCAAAGAGATCTCAAGCTGAAGTACACAGGCGTGGAGACGTTTGGAACTGGGCACCAATCACTGAGGGACGGATGATAGCTTGGGCCTTGTTCTGAGCATGAAAGAAGGCCTGGTCACCGCTGGGCATTCAAAGACTGCTTTTTGAACATTGTGGTTAAGGAAACAAAGCTTTGCACCAGAGAGAACTTGCACCCAACGGACGTGAGTCCAGCTCTCTCCACATCCCTCAGATGCTCTCAAGTGGAATCCCTCAGATAAGCAGAGTTCCTTCCGGCTGCTCACCCTGAGAGCTTGGAAGAAATTCAGAGCTTTAGGTTCACCGTGACCAAGATAATCATCTCTGCATCTAAGCAAGATATCTGGGTGATTTGTACCCATGTTGGAGCACTGTTGCCCTGCAGCAGCGGTGGTCAGTGACTTTTTCTGTCAAGGATCAATAGTGATAACTCTAGACTCTGCAGGCCAACTGTTTCTGGTCCCAGGCACACAGCTTTGTCCTTGTAGTTTGCAAGCAGCCCTCAGTGAAGTCATCAAAAATGGGCGTGGCTGTAATGTCTGATCATAAAAAATGGGTGGCGCTTCGAAGGGACTCATGGCACCATTTCTTGCTTCTAAAGAGCATTCTGGCTATAGCTCTCCCAAGACAGATTTGTTTGTTTGTTCACTTCTTTCAATATTTTTCCCAATGCATTGATTCAACTCAAATACATTGATTCTTCTTCAGTCTTTCTTACTCAAATCTAACTTCCACATACTTATGAGATGATTGAATAGACCAAGATTCGGGGCAGTCATGCCTTCAGACATCCTCAAACTAGCCTGCAGGCCACATGTGGCCCCCTGAGGACATTTATCCAGCCGCTGGGTGTTTTTGCCGCTGATGCCTATCCCGCTTAGCAGTCGACTCATCCCAGGCCTAGAGTGAATTTGTTCATAGTTTTTTTTTTTTTATATATATATAGTCCGACCCTCCAACAATCTGAAGGACAGTGAACTGGCCCCCTGTTAGAAAAGTTTGAGGATCCCTGTTTAGATCATCAAACCTTTCTGTATGGACTCCAGCCTCTAATCTTTCTGTTCGTAGCCAAGATCCTAGCCATTTGCACCACCAGGGGATTTCTGCAGAGCAGTGGTTCTCAACCTTTCTAATGTCACAACCATAAACTTCCTCAGGTTGTGATGATCCTCAACCATAAAATTATTTTTGTTGCTACTTCATAACTGTGATTTTGCTAATGCATATGAATCAGGTGACCCCTGTGAAAGGGCCATTCAACTCTCAAAGGGGTCATGACCCACAGGTTGAGAACTGCTGCTGTAAATGATCACTCCTCTAGTTTTTCCAGGAGCCCTGCTGGCATAGTGGTTATGCATTAGGTTTTAACCACAAGGTCAACAGTTCAAAACTAGAAAGAAGAGGCATTCTTCTCCCATTCTATAGTCTTGGAAAACCACAGGGCAGTTTTACTCTGTCCTATGGGGCAAATAGGAGCCAGTAACACCTTCATGATAGTGTTTTGTTGTTTTTGTTTTTTGGACTTTTTTTTCTTTTTTAGTGCATTATTTCCAAAACAGTAATTTTATTTCCTGATTCTGAGAATTAACTACTTTCCCTACAGGTTCTAATGCGAATGTTCATTTTAAAGAGAAAATCTAAGCAACCCAATGAACAAACTCACCCCTTTGGTGAAGACCTTTTACCAGCTGATTAAGAGGTGGCTTCTCAACTTTCATGAGCCCAAGTGTTGTTCCTGTCCTGAGATAAGTGTGTGTGTGACTGTTCATGCCTTGTTGGGCAAGTCCAGAAGAGGAGCAGGTGATGAGGCCAATGCCTCACTGATGTACCCAGAAGAGGAGACTCACTGGCCTAAACATGCAGAGGCAGAGAACAGGGAAAAGAGCAGCTGCATGCAGTAGGAATATACCTGCTGAGGATGCTGCAAACATACTTCCCAGGAATCAGTCTCCCATCTGATTGATGGATGATTCTAATTTTAAACTTCTCAAAGTCTGGCATTTTCTAATAAAACCCTGCTTACCATACCCCTCTCCTAAAAAGGCACCTTCCCGGATAAAGCATATAATCACATAGAAATGAATGTTCTCTTTACAAGAACCAAATGAGGCTCTGTGGCAAGAATGGGAAAGAAAGAGGAGGAGAAGAAAGGCATTCCAAAGCAGACACACATTTTTGAGTTAATAATCTTTGCCTGAAATGAGCGAGTCAAAGGCTGTCTTCGAAATGACAGAGCAATGTGTTATTATGCCTGCAGATACTGACATCTTATTGAAGAGAACGTGAATGTTTGCTTTGAGCCAATTAGAGATGTTGTTGATACGCAGGAAGCATCGGGGCTTTTACGGCACTTCTATTCAGCTCCAGCCATCACTCACACAGCTAATTTGCTTCCCCCCTTCATTTGCTCCAGCAAAATGTACTAACGGCCTGTGAGAGCACTGTTGGGACACAGACATAATTAGACTGTAAAACAAGGTCCTGCAAGGCCATGCCTCGTCACCACATCACCCCAGCATCTTGTAGAAGGCCTCGCCCAGAAGGAACAGCCACTCTCTGTTCTGTGGACTGGAGGCATTTCACCCAAGCACATGGACTTTGCCGTCTTGTCTGAAGAAAAGACAGGCAAGACGAGATGAACCTCTCAAATAGAATGTGATAAGCACCCCAAGAGCCCCAGACAAAGAGGGGGGAAGGAAAAGATTCTAGTCCCAAGAGATCACACCCAGATGGTAAAGAATATCAAGCATGGGGAGTGTGAGGGACATGTAGGTAGAGCAAACGTTATTTGGCGTCCATAGGTTGTGCAACTTTGCCTATTGGTGACATAGGAGACATAGGAGATTTCCTGTTAGATTGGCATTCTCAAGGTCAGCTGTTCAAAACCACTCGTCACTCCTTGGGAGAAAGATGGGACTCTCTACTCTGTGAATAGTTACAGTCTTGGTAACCCATGGGGCAGTTCTTCCCTGTCCTACAGGGTCGTTACGAGTCAGCAGTCACCCCCGAGGGCAGTGAGTTGGTTGTTGTCCCCTTGAGTTTTGTTACTGATTACAGAGCAGAATTCACGAGAACAACCCCAAACTCAATCTTGGGCAAGCATTGGGGCCTTCTCACCAAGAAAGGGTTCTACAAGGAGGAGGCTAAGCACAACCAGCTGAAACTGGGGGTCTGGTCCCGAGCCATCTTCCCAGTCGGC
>PVJH01017608.1:0-47368 GCA_004026705.1 Nesogale talazaci | reverse complement strand
AAAGTTAGACGTTGAATAAGGAAGCTCAAAGACAAGCAAACAAATCCATGTATGTGAATTATAGTGCTGGCAAGAAATGTTAAAAGTCCTATGGACTGAATAATAATTATTTATAATGTATTGAGGGGGGATGGGAGAGAGAGAGCAGGGGAACAGGGGACGGGTTGGAGGAACCGACACCAGGGGCTGGGGGAAAGGGTGGCTGTTTGGAAAATGATGACGGCAGTGGACGTGCGAGGGTTCTTGTCACAGTATGTTTATTTATGTATTAGAAAAATGATGTAAGAGCCCCCAATAAAATGATTTTAATTAAAAAAAAGAATTTATAAGAAACAAATGTATAATGTAATGTAATGTAAGCCAAATATGAAAAACAAATAGCCAATGTTATAATCAATGGAGAAAAGATGGGGGGATCCCACTGAAAAAGGGGTCCAAGCAAGGATTCCCTTTGTCACCAACATTATTCAGGAGATCTTAGCTAATGACATAAGGCATCAAAAATATTTATCTGGGGAAATAAGTGAAATCATCATTATTTGCAAATAATGTGATTCTATATGTTGAAAGCTCCAAAGGAGTGCTGGAAGCAGTAGAATAATATGGTAGAGAGGCAAGATATAAGAGCTACAAACAGAAGTCAATTGGATTGTTATGTATATTGGATGAGATCACAATAAAGGGGATCAGGAAGGCAGTACCCATTATAATAAACAATCATAAATCAAGAGATATATCTAACAAATATATTTATATGCATGCATGATGAAAAGAGAACATTATTACAAGACACCAAAAGTGATCTTCACAAATTTAAAAATATCCCATGCTCTTGGATCAGATGACTCCACAGTATAAAGATGTCAATCCTACCCATGGCACTATGTAAGTTCAATGCAATCCTGGCACAAGTACCAGCATCACTTTTCAAAGAAATGGAAAAACCAACTTCATATGTAAAGGGCAGAAGCTCAAAATTAGCAAAGAACTCCTCAAGAAGAAGAATAGTAAAGAGAATAAAATCAGAGGACTTATATTACCTGACTTGAAAACCTATTATACAGCTACAACTGGTTAAAACAACATTTTACTGGTATGACAGATACACAGGCCAATGGATAGGAACAGAAAATCCAGAAAATGGGCAGCATATAGACAACTGGTCTTTGATAAGAGCCCCAAGAGCATCATATGAGAAGTGGACACCCTCATTAACAAATGGTACTAGAAAAACTGGATATGTACATGCAGAAAAATGAAGCAGGATCCTTACCTTGCTTCATACAGAAGAATAAATTCAAGGGGGATCACAACTTTGAGGTAAAACCCTAAACATTTAGGGTCATCAGTGGTAGAACTGGGACAAATCTAAAAACCTTGGTGCAGAGAGTACTTGGACAATGAGAAATAAGAAAGAATACACACAGAGAGTAAGACAAAGTAGACAAGTGGGATTTACTAAAGATAAAACACCTGTGAACATTGATATACTTCGTCAAGGGAGTAGTAATAGAGAACACAGACTCCAAAAAGATATTCAGCAACGACACATCAGACAAATACAGGGCTTATTACTAAAATCTACAAACCTCTGCAAGCCTACAATAAGGAAAAAGAAACAAATTGCCTATTGAGAAGATGGGCAAAAGACTAGAACAGAAGATTCACAGGGAAGGAAACTCAAATGGCCAATAAATATGAGAAAATATTCCCAATCATTAGCCATCCTGGAAATACAAACTGAAACAACTGTTAGATACTACCTAACACTCTCAAAGATAGTCTAATACAAAAAACCAGAAAGCGACAAATTTTGGAGAGGGTTTGCTGAAACATTAACTTTTACCCACTGCTAGTGGTATTGTAGATATCTACAGCCACTGTGGAAAGCAATTTGACGAGTCCTAAAACAGATGGAAATTGAGTTACCTTACTACCCAGCAATCCCCCCTACTGGGTATTTAGCCAGAAGAAGTAAGAAACAGACCACCACCAGATATCTGTGCTCCAATGTTCATTGAGGCATAGTATACAATCAGAAAGAATTGGAAACAGCCTAAATCAAAAGACAAATTGATTTAAAAACTCTGGTATATACAAGCAATGAAATATTACACATTCCCAAAAAGGAGTGATGAGAACATGAAGCATATCATCTCATAGAAAGAATTGGAGGATATTATCGCAAATAAAGTTACCCAAGTACAAAAGGACAAATATAACATTTTGCCATATTTGCCACTGAGGCAAATTTAAACAGCACAATGGGCATAGAGGAAAAGGCATAACACACAGTTCCTTGGTGAAGGTTTGGGTACTCTGGCAGGCATCAGAGCAAACCAAAGAATGTAGATGGCATAAAAAAAAAAGAAGACTTTTTAAAAATGTAGATAGATTTTCCTCCTCTCACATGCCTTTATGGCCCACATAGGTAGGAAGGAAGCAAAAATATGGCATTGGTGTAGCAGGCACTAATCCACTCATGGAGAGGGTATTGTTTATGTCTCCATAGAAAAGGGAGAGAAAGAGCAGACATCATTCCTGTGGGCCAATCCTTGATGATGATGTGCCTGCATGGAGTACCTCATTAATAGAGTTCTGCAGGGCGACCCCAGATCAAGGGGGGTGGGGGTGGGGGTGTGTGTGTGCAGCACTTGGCACTGTGTCTGAAATTAGACTTGGAACTAGTTGCATGCTCTCTCTCTCCACCTCCCTCCCTCCCTCCTTCCCTCCCAAGAGAATAGCAAGGGATCTTAAAATCAATGGTGAGGAAGGTACAGTGTTCCTCGTTGTGTTTGATCATTTTAATGCACCCGAGGGAAATTACTGAGAGGTGAACAATGGGTGAACATGATAGTGGGGCAGCCGGAAAGGAAAAAGAAATACAAGAAAGAGCAAGGAAATTAAAATTATATATATGTATAAATATAGATATATATGTAAATATATAAAGATAGGTGTATTTGTCTATCTCTATAACGGAAATACATGTATAACTTTATATATATGTATACAAAGGAAGCAGAGGAACTTTGGGCCTCTACTTAAATTTGAGCTCAGATGAACCTTGGCTGAAACTAGAAAATCCCAGGAAAATGTTTACTTGTTTATTGATTATGAAAAGTCACTTAACATTGTGGATCATAACAAATTATGGATAGCATTGAGAAGAACTGGAATTTTAGAACACTTCATGGTATTCATGCAAACCCCTTATGTAAACTAAGAAACATTTTTTCCAACAAAATGAGGACAAATTGCACCATTTAAAATAAGGAAAGATATGCTTCAAGGTTGTATCCTCTTATTATTCTCCTCAATCTGTATGCTAAGCAAATACTTCAATATGTTATACTATAATAAAGAATGAATCAAGAGGGCAGTGAAGCCTAAAAAAAGAAAAGAGAAGAATGAAGCATCAGAACTGGAGGATGACTTTGCTATGCAAATAACACAATGTGCTTATTGAAAGCAAAAATATACTAACTGATGAAGATCAAGGACTATAGTCTTCATTATGAATTCTAACTCAAATTAAAGAAAATCAAAAGTCCTCAAAACAAGAGATAATATCATGCATGGTGAAAGGATTGAAGTTGTCAAGGATTTAAATTTTCTTGGATCTGCAATTAATTCTTATGGAAGCAGCCTCCAAATCAAACAACATATGTAAAGTAGGTACCTATAAAACTGTTGGGGAGAAAATCAAGCAATATACTATATTGAATAAATCTATTGCACACACCCTCTTTAAAGTGCAAGCATACCGCTTTAAGGACAAAGGTGAATCTGACCCAAGCCCATTATTTTCAGTCACCTCAGTGAAAGCTGGATTGTGAATAACGAAGACTAAGAAACTGATACATTTTAAGTATGCTGTTAGCAAAGAATATAAAAAATACCTGGGGTCCCTGAGAAACAAAAACAAAAACATTTCTTAAAGCCAGAATGCTCTTTAGAAGCAAAAATGGCAAAGCTTTCCCTTTCTTCATTTGAACATGTTACCTGGAGGAACCAGTTCCTGTAGCACAGTGGTTCTCAACCTTCCTAATTCACGAACCTATAATGGTTCCTCGTGCTGTGGTGACCCCTCAACCATAAAATTATTTTCATTGCTACTTCCTAGCTGTAATTTTGCTACTGTTATGAATTGGGTGACCCATGTGAAAGGGTCATTCAACCCTGGTGTTAGACAAGGTTCTCTAGAGATATAAAACCAGGACACTAATAAGTTTATATATATTTAGATAGGTATGTAACATAAGAAAAAAACAGTTAATTAGTCTATAAGACAGTATGAATTGCTGGGTGCAACTCACTTCCATGAGACAGCTAATACACTGGCAGCCCTTCAAGTCTTGAGGGTTGCCATGCAGTCCTCTGTAGAACAATCCAGTCTATGCAGCCACAGGTAGCAAACAGCAAGGCAAATCACCAACAGTCAGCCAGATGACAGGGTTTGATAGTCCTCAGCTCAAGAGATGGTGTATTTCAGTAGCGTGACGAAGCAGGGCTTGAAGGAACTTCAATTTACAGCGACACAGTACACAGATTTGGTGTCCAGCAGGTAGTGTAGCTTGCAAATGGAGGTACAAAACAAGCAAGGCAGCTGGTTACACACTGGCCTGAAGATCCAACAGCAAGGGTGAGAAAGGTAAGAGGCTCATCGAGCCATTTGTGTCTCTACCCTTCAATTAATCTCACATGTGTTCATTGGCCACGTTGGCACCACAAGCCTATGTATCACAACCCCAAAGGGGTCATGACCCACAGGGTGAGGACTGCTGGTGGTGCAGGACAACATTCTTGGTAAAGAAGAGGGCCAATTAAAAAAACAAAAATGGTGTGATAGATTCTCCAAAAATGACCTCACATGTAACGATTGTGAGGATAGCACAGGGCCAGACAATACTTTGTTCTGCTCTTCTTAGATAGCCATTCTGAATTGGAATTGATTAAATAGCACCTAAAAACACCAATATCATTACTGTCTCAGAGTCAATTTTCTCATCTGTCAAGTGAAGGTCATCCTACCTATTTACTGTGGCCTTAGTATGCATTCTAATGTTCTGGGTTAAGTTTGCTATTTCTACTAAATACTGTCTACTATGCTCTGATTACAACTTCCTCTTCTTAGGCAGATTAGCTCAAGGAAACCAAGACTTGTTGCAATTCCTCAAATGATATAATCTAATCTTTCTTTAGGCATGAAATTCCACCAAAAACTATTCTTGTGGCCTTTACATCTGTCCTCTCTTTCTCTGAATAAGTCCTGCTTATCTTTTAGATCTCAGCTTAAGCATAATTTTCTTTGTTTTCATGTGTCTGTACAGTGTGTCTACTTCATCCCTTGCATTCTTTCGTATATCATACAAAACACTTATCTGCTTATTATCTGTTTAAATTCTGTCTTGTTTACTATTAGTAAACTCCAGGAGGTTTGGGACACTGAGTCTTTCTTGCCATTCTAGGCCCATATTTAGTAGATTACTTATCATATATCAAACACTCAATATGTTTTTGGGACTGTAAAGCACAATGTAGTTCCTGAAGTAATGTAAATGTCAGTCAAATGATAACATTCTAAGATTTCTCTCCAGTTTGTGATTTACATCATAATTCCACTAACCATAAAGATACTATAATTTTTTCTAAAGAATGCTAAAACTTCCTTTAATTTCAATATACCCCTTGTTGTGAACTTTGAATTTTACAAAGTTAAATCAAGGGCAAAAACAATTTTCATAACACTGATAATAATCCACATATGATGTAGGGAGTGAGTAACCTTTTGCTAAAATGTATTCCATGTGTCATTTCAAAAGTAAGTCACACACCAGTATTTTCTAATAAACTTGAAAGAAAAACTAGAAGTTCTTCTAAATTAGCATGGAATTGCTAATGTGAAGAGTAAAGCGCTGCTCTTCATACTTTAAATCCCAGGAGCCATTCAGATTTGTTGTTACCATATAATTTTTTTCTTCACAATTCTTCCTGTCTACCAAGCCCACACATTATAAAAGCAAAGACTTCTCTTTTGTGAAAGTGCACGAAATAACCATAGAAAATCCTGCTGTTGCCCACAAACCAGAACTAAGGTATCTAAGTAACATTTATCAGACTACTGGATGAGTTGCCAGGAGTCAAAGACCTCTCCAACTATTTCACTCAAGGGGCAAGTTCAAGAGCCCACCAGATCCTCTTGAGATATAGGAAAAATAATAGAGGAGGACAGTTCCGGTCATGGTTGCTTTGGTTCCAGTTTATCACTCTCACAGCTGAATTAGGAAAGAGATTGAACAATCTAGTGTGAAGAACATTATCCTCTCAGGACCATTAATCTTTACATAATGTTCTGGCCAAGAGGATGAGTCAGGAGGCCAGATAAATTCAAATTAAGAATAGGTTGCTTAAGTGAAAATGAGTGGGGCCCTGACTATACTGAGTTAGAAAGTAGCTGAATTTAAGCAAGGGACTCCATCTCTCTTGCAGACAGGGTATGCAAGTGGGCTGAGAAAGCTTTCTAAATTGGGAGATAAGACACCATGGCATAAAGTACCCATGCTGTGGGAATTCCCAGCCCAGATGATCAAAAAATTAATTTCAGGAAGACTAAACAAAACTCCGACTCACAAGCACATTTCACAAATGTGTAACGGCCTTCTTCATTGTCAATGTCAGTTCTTCGAGGTCTTGGTTGCCATTGTAAACTAGCAGCCTTGTCAGGCTCGTGTTTTCACGAGGAGCTCTGGCCCCTTCATGTTCTTCTTGGCAGGACTGTCTGAGATCTAAAACATACCATTCATCTCGCTTGCCCTTCAATTCAATCTTGTACAATGGAGAGATCATGGATACTGTTTTCGGAATGGAATGGCCTTATGTTTCTAATATTTTGGAGAAGGATAGTGGTAATTGTTGCACTTCATGAAGAATGTAATCATTGTCACTAAAATATACATGTGGAAATTGTTGGTAAAAAATCAAAGTATTTTTATTTGGCAATGGGTTCTGGAGCATTTAGAGTAAAGACAGCTGCTTTTAACAGTTTTATTGACATATACTTTATATATCCTACAATTAAATAGTTTAATCGCATGAAGTAGAGTTGTACATTTATCACCACAATCATTTTTAGAACATTTTCTTTGTTCTTGTACTCATTGTTACTAGATCCCCATTTCTCCACAACTTCTCCTACCATACACCCAAGGAACTATTAATTCACATATTGTCTCTAAAAACTTACCTGTCTAGAATTTCATTTTAAAAAGAAATACAAAGCTAACAATAGCAAAGTCAAACAGAATAAAGCCTCAATAAAAAACAGAAAACATTAAAAACTAGAGCAAATTAAAAATGGAACAAAAGGAAGATCAAATAAATGGTGTTGAATTTTAACAACTGCATTTCCAATATTCCATTTTCAAATGCATTCTGCATAAAATAGCAAGGCTATTCACCTTCCAGGTCTATGGTCAGAGGGGATTCACAAGAAGCTTAATCTACTTGTATTTCCCCTATTTTTTTTCTTATTTTAATTAAAAGATTATTTCATCAGGGCTCTTACAGCTCTTATAACAATCCATGCATCAATTGTATCAAGCATATTTGTACATATGTTGCCATCATTTACTTTTTGTAAATACAGATTTAATCGGGGGCTCTTATACCTCTTATAACATTCAATACATCATTTGTATTAAGCATATTTGTACATAAGTTGTCGTCCTTTACCTTTTATTGTGCCCTTGGTATCAGCTCCTCTTTTTACCCTCCCTCATTTTCATGACCCTTTGATAAGTTATGAATTATTATTAACTTCATATCTCACACCAACCATTGTCTCCCTTCCCTATGATTTCTGCTGTTCTCCCCCCTAGAGGGTGTATGTGGTTATGTGTAAATCATTGTGATCCGTTCCCCTTCCTCTCCTTCTCTCCCCACTTTCCTTCTACCTTTCTGGTTTCACTATTCCCATTCCTGTTCCTGGATTCCATGTGCCATGACCTCTTATCTCTTATCTCTACTTTTGTCCATGCTCCGGTCCAAAATGAGATGCAGCACTGGGGTCATGATAATTGAGGAACCCTCAAGGAACCAGAGGAATATTTTGTGTTTCACTGGTGCTTTACTGCACCCTGATTGACTCGTCCCTTCCCAGTGACCCTTCTGTGGGGGTAGGGGGGATGTCCCATTGTCTATAGATGGGTTTTAGGTCTCTGTTCTGACTCCTCTTGTTCTCAACAATAGGGGTTTTGTTTGTTTGTTTGTTATGGGTCTGCTGATGCCTATTACCCAGTCCTATGCTTTCACAGGCTGTTGTGTGCTTCTTCCATGTGGGCTTGTTGCTTCTCTGCTAAATGGTTGTGTGTTTATCTTCAAGCCTTTAAGATTCCAGATGCTATATCTTTTAATAGCCAGGCACCATTGACTTTCTTTACTACAGTTGCTTATGTACCCATTTTTTCTTCAGCTATTGCACAGGGAGGGTGAGCATCACAGAATGTCAGTTTGTTAGAACATAGTGTTCTTGTATTCATGGAGGGTATGAACAGAAGCCCTAAGTCTTAGTGTATTGCCATATAAGTATATGTACATAGGTCAATAACCCTATTATTATTAATTAATGCATTTACATATGTACACACCTATGCTTATAGCTTTGCTTCCTAGATAATAATCTGTTTCTGAAACAACTTTAAAAGCAATGAAAAGGAAGCTAAAATGATGATATTACATTTATTATTTTTTTTATTTTTTATTTTTTTTTTTAGGCATCACTGCCCTCAGGTGGTGGGAGTAGGAGGCCCAGCCTTTGCTCCTGGGAGCCGGAATTGAACCTCCATCCCAGTGGGCCGCAGTCCCGCGTACAACCACTACGCCACCGGGGCTCAGCCGATGATATTACATTTAAACCTATCTACAACCACCATAGTCAACAATGAAGAGCTGCATTTTCAAAGAAAAGTAGATGGTATCTGTTTGATTTATGATAGTCCCTTGTTCAGATCATCTCTCTTACCTACTAGAAAGTGCTGCCGAAAAGTTTCATTGAGCTTCAAAATAATATATATTTTAAGTACTATGTTTCAATAATGCCAAGTGTTGGAGGCTATGTAGGGGTATAGTGGGAATCATCTCATGCTAGTGGAAAAGAAATGCACCATTTTCATGGGGGGAAAAGGACAACTTGGTTACAAGTAGAGATGTATTGATTGCCATCCGTGTTTGTGCACATTCACATGAGGTGGCAAGAGAGCAGTGCTTTTTGTGGCAATGGACTGTTGCTGTCAAACTTGATGCTTATTGAAGTATATGGTATAATGCAGACTATAGAAAATATGAATGACATATATGATTATACAGAACAGCACAGGTGGAGTTTTAAAGATGATCTTGATAAAAAAATACTCTGTATTTACACACAATCAATCTGTATAAGTTGCCATTACAGGATACATTATTAGGAAAGGAGTCACTGGAAGTGTGAGAGTAATAATGGTACTTTCTCTCATATTTGAACTGCACGAAACTGGGCATAAACTAAAACAAACAGATGTGGGCTCACTCTTAGTGAGAAATAGAAAGGTAAGTAACAAACACAACTCAGTACAATTGTGTCAAGTTTTGACACACTTGTTAGAAAATATGGGGTAGTGAGGAGGCAATTTCTACAGCTATAAAATCAGAAGAAAAGGTCTGTTTGAAGTGACAAAGATGGAGAGACCCTAAAGAGAATTGCATTAGGACATCACTTGACTTCTCCAACCTTTTGCCGCAACAACCTGCCCCTTTCAGGTCATTTTGTAGAACTTGGAATGTGACTGTTATGACTCTTGAGCTATGTTTCCAAGAAAATTTGATTTAGAGCTGTGTTTCTTGACCCTGGCTTCACATTGAAATTGTGCTTAGAGAGCTTTTAAAAATGCACAAGTCTGAGTCCTATATTCCAGAGCCTCCATTTCATTATTTTTACCCCCAGGAATTTCAAATTTTACAGGTGGATTTGGCATGCTTCCCTGTTGAGGAACACTTCCTTAATCCTATGGTCTCTGCACAGACTTAGCTGAGGACACTGTGTGAAATAGAAAGGATCGGGCACATAAGCTTGTCTTCTCTATTGTGATTTATGTCCAGTCAAAATAAGAAATAGCTAGTCAAATGTGCCGTTGAATACAAGGCAGTGACCAAAGGTCCTTGGGTATTGATGGGAGTGGTTTTGAGAAGAACAGAAAGCTAAGGAATAATAATGTTTTTTTTTTTTTGGGGGGGGGTGGTGGGCGGGAATCACTGCTCTCCGGTGGTGGGAGTAGGGCTAAGGAACAATATTGAACTAATGATACAAAAGTAAGTTTAAAATATTGTTACTAGAGTTCCTTTTCATGTTTGTACTTTTTTATTACAAAAAAAAGCATGCTAACACATATCTTAGTGATCAGTGGATGACTGCAGATGGATTCTCTTTGGAATATATGTATCTTTCCATTATTAGGGTGCCTTCAAAAAGAGGGTTCAATCAAAGCAGGACCTTCTGAGGGGAGGTGCTGGGTCTATTAAAGTCCAGGAAGAGAGACCAGCTCAGAAGGTTAAGGTGACCATTTGGGGAGTCTCCAAAAGTGTAATCTTGATAGATTTTCCCTAAGGACATAGGGCAATCACAGGGACTTATCAGGAAGAAGTTATAAGGAAATTTTAAACTGCATTTGGAGGAAGGGGGTGGTGGTAAGCCAGGAATGTTGTGCCAAGAAAAAAATACTTTTTCTCCCTATGACAACAATACACCTGCTCATTCTTCCAGAATACCAAGCACAGTTCTAGGAGAATTTCACAGGAAACTTATCCTCCTTCACTTGACAGCCCTGCTTTTCTCAAAAGTCAAAGAACATTATTAGATGATGCAAATTTAAGAATCAGGGAAGGGTATTTTTTGTCCTTATTAAGTGTCCTCCCAATGGGAATAGTTCATACTCAGTGAAAGTATCTACAACAGAAAATACTCAACTGTCTAATTCTGCACTGTTCTAGAAATTGCTATATTTGAGCGTTTATGCCAATTCATCTCATGGAAGGTCTTTCCCTTTAGCACCAATTCTCTATTTTATTAAATGAGGTGTCTTTTTTGGGGATTGGTGGCTCCTGAAAGCATGACACCTGCCATCGGGCTTTTCAGGAGCATGCTAGCTATACTTCTTCCAAGAGAGATTTGTTTGTTCATCTGTCAGTCCGTGGTATTTCCAATATTCTTTGCTAATACCACAATTCAAATTCTTCTCAGGACTTTCCTGATACATTCTCCACCATTCATATGCATATAAAGTAATTGATCATGCCATGATTTCACTCAGGTGCGCCTTAGTTAAAAGGGATTTATTTTTGTTTTGCTTTTCATACTTTAAAGAGACATTTTGAAGAATTATCCAATATCCATATTGCTTAATTTCTTATCTATTGCTTCCATGAGTGTTGATTGTAATTCAAGTAAATTTGATCATTAGCTATTCCCATCTTTTTGATGTTTATGTGGATACAGTCTATTGGTTTCGGTGTATGAATTTTCATTTTCTGTACATTGAGTTGCTATCTATATTGAAGACTATAAGTCTCTGATCTTCACCAGCAATGGACTCAAGTCCTCCTACCTTTCATTAAGTGAGCTGATAATATCTTCATATTGGAGACTGTTCACGAACCATCCTCTAATTCTGATACTGTATAATTTTTCATACAACACAGCTTCTCAGATTATTTGCTCAATTCTTGGCAAAGTTATTCATAGCTTGTTATAATCCACACATGCCTTTGCATAGTCTGTAAGAAATAAGTAAACATCTCTCTGGTATTATCTACTTTCAGTCAAGATCCATCTGCTAATGACAAAGGAAAAATATCATTTCAACTTCTTCTGAAACTGGCTTGAAATTCTGGGAGCTCTCTACCAATGTATTCTTATTTAAACTAGCTTAGCAAAGGTTTTCTTGCATGCGATAGTATTGATATTTTTTAACATTTCCACATTCTGTTGGATCACCTTTCTTTGGAATGGCTTAAAAATTTAAAAATGTAGCTGTCTTCCAAATTTCTTGGCATGGATCAATGAGTGCTTCTAGTGTTGCTTCAGATTGTTTTTTGCAACATTTCAGCTGTTATTCCATCAATTGTTCATCAATTCCATCGCCTTGTTCTTCATTAACACACCCAGGGCAGCTTCTGCATCTTTAATTACATTGGTTTGTTGTCCTATCCTGGGTCTTGATGTGATTTAATATAGACCGTTTCTTTTCAATACACTGACTTTGTGTATGCCTTTCATCTTCTTTTGATGTTTCAACATCATTCAACAGTTTACCCATGTTGCTGTTGTTATTAGGGCCATAGAGCTAGAGGTTCTTTGTACAACAGAACCGTTCTTATGTTTGAGTCAATTTTTGTAGCCATTGTATTCATCTATTTGTCTAGGGCTGTCCTCTTTTTCACTGTCCCTTGACTTTTCCAAGCATTGTCTTCCCACGGGGACTGTCTCTCCTGATGTCCAAAGTAACCATTGAATCATCCAAAATCACAACATGAGGCTTCAATTATTCCTGAAGTTTTTCCACTAGAATAAGAGTTTAGTGTTTTCTTTCCTTTTCTCTAACTCCAGGACTGAGCATGTACTTGATTTGGTCTCTTGACTGGCCCATTAAAATTTTTTGTTCAGTTCCTTGACTTCACCATTATATCCACTCACACTAATTGCTTCACATTCAAGAGCAAGTCCCAGAATTTCTTGTGACATCCACTTTGATCGTTTCTTTCTTTTCTGTCTTTTAAAAGAATTGCTGCTTTTTTTCACATGTGATTTATTGATGTCTTCTCACACCCCTTTTTTCTTGTCAATAATACTCAGTGAGTCCAATCTATTCTTGAAATGCTCCCTAAATTAAGGTAGAATATGCTCAAGGATATATGCTAACTCCCATGGATTTATTTTAATTTTCTTCAGAAACAACTTGAATTTACAGATGAACTATTGATGATCTTTCCACATTTGACCCTGGCCTTATTTTGGCTCCTGATATTGAGTTTTTCCACCAGCTATTCCAACAGGTACAGTCAGTTGGACACCTGTGTATTCTATCTAGTGCTGTCCATTTGTACAAGCATTTATATGTTGTTGAAAAAAGGTATTTGCTATAAAATCATTGGTCTTTTGTAAAATTCTAATAAGTTACCTCTAGTTTCATTTCTTTATCAAGGATATACTTTCCAACTATGAGACTTCCTCTGTTTCTAATATACATATTCTAATCTCCAGTAATTCTCCATGCATCCTGTTTGCATGTTTGATCAATTTCAAACTGGAGAGGTTGGCAGAATTCTGTAAAGTTTTCCTCACTACCTTTGGTGTTTGATGCCTACATTAAATAATAGTTTCAGTAAATAATTTTTCTTATAGAAATAAAACATTATTCTATCAGAGATTCCATTGTATTTCAGACAGACCTTGAAATAATCTTTTGTTAGTTTGTTTAGTATGTTTTATTGTTCACATACATAATTAATTATTTTTAACATTAATTGTTATATTATAGTGCTTTTTAAAAAAATCATTTCGTTGGTGGCTCATACAACTCTTAGCAAAATCTATCCATACACCCATTGTGTGCAAACCACATTTGTGCCTTTGATGCCATCATCATTCTCAAAACATTTTCTTTTCACTTAAGCCCCTGGTATTAGCTCCTCCTTTTTATATCCCCTTCTTGCTCCCCCATCCCTCATGGACCCTTGGTGAATTTATAAATTATTATAACTTTATCTTATTGAATGCTGTCTGATGTATCCCTTCACCCACTTTCACATTGTCTGTACCCCAGGGAGGAGGTTATTTGTAGATTCTTATAATCGGTTCCCCATTTCTACTCCATCTTCCCTCAATCTCCCTGGTATCACCACTCTTGCCAGTGGTTCTAAAGGGAAATAATCTTTTTGACAATTAATTTAATGCCTTTCCTATTGACTTTCTCATCTACAGCATATTAAAACATATATTTGTCTGACCCAAAATAGTCAATACCAAACTGCTTCTGCTCAATAATGCATATCCAGTTTTTATGTGTTCCACTTTATTTCTGACATCTTCCAATTCTCCCAGATTCAGCTTTGTACATTCCATGTTCCTATTATTCATGGATGCTTAAAGTCATTTCTTCCTATTTTGAGAAAATGAAAGCTTTGAAATCATTGGTACTCATTCACACTATTAAGATAGACTCATTTGGGGGAGGCAGCTCTTACCCCTTTCTAATTTGAGAGCTTTCCAACCTGAGAGATGTCTTCTGGAACTGCACCAGACAATGTTTCACTGCTATTTATAAGATTTTTCAGTGACTAATCCCTCGGAAGTAGACAGTTTATTTCTTCTGTGTCTGTTTTTATTCTTCGAACTCCACTGAAACCTTTACTCCATGGGTGACACTTCTGGTATTTGAAATACTGGCAGAATGCCTCCCAGCATCAGAGGAACATAGAAGTCACCACATCCCACAAACTGACAGGTATTTGGTAAAGGAGGCAATTTGGAGTGATGCCTCATATATGTATAGACTGAGGTGGAGGATATACCAAAGAATAAGAGCTTCACTTTTTTATATGCGTGTTTAATAAAGTTTTCTATGATTTTGCAGCAATGTCTTTTTACTTATTCTTATACATAAAGGGCTATTTTTCAAACAGACATATCTAAAACTGTGCTATTTATGACACATCATAAATGGAAACTGAGGTGACAGTGGACACAAGTTCAGGACACAAGTTCAAACCATGCTCATTTGTAAACAATAATTTTCTGTGACTTTATGGCTTATTTCAACTGTCATACAGATTTCAGGCCCAAGAGGCAAGCATGCGTCATCATTTTCTTGTGCCTTCTGAGTCATTTTCTCCTGTCTCTGAGATATCCCTAATTTCACATCCTTTTTTTTTAAGATGTTACATTTTATTTTGTTATTATTATTAGGGGATCATACAGCTCTTATCACAATCCATACATGCATCCATTGTGTCAGGCACATTTGTACATTTGTTGCCATCATCATTCTCAAAGCATTTTCTTTCTACTTGAGCCCTTGGTGCAGGATTCTCATTTTCCCCCTCCCTCATTTATAAATTATTATTACTTTGTCATGCCTTACAGTGTCTGACATCTCCCTTCACCCACTTTTCTGTCTTTTATCTCCCAGAGAGGGATTATATGTAGATCCTTGTTACTACTTCCCCATTTCTACCTCACCTTCCCCTTACCATCCTGGTTTCGCTACTCTCATTATCGGTCCTGAGAGGGTTATCTGCTTTGAATTGCCATGCTTCTAGTTCTTATCTGTACCAATGTACATGCTCTGGTCTAGCTGGATTTGTAAAGTAGAATTGGGATCATGATAGTGGGGAGTGGGGGTTGTGGGTAGAAGCATTAAAGAACTAGAAAATTTTATGTTTCATCCATGCTATATTGCATCCTGACTGGCTTGTCTTCTGTAAGACGATGCCCAGTTGCCTACAGATGAGCTTTGGGTTTCCCCCTGCACTCCCCCTTATTCACAATGATATGGCTTTTTTTGTTGTTCTTTGATGCCTGATACCTGATCCCTTTAACACCTCGTGGTAACACAGGCTGGTGTGGTTCTTCCATATGGGCTTTGCTGTTTGTGAGCCAGATGGCCTCTTGTTTATCTTACAGACTTTAAGACCCCCAGATAACATATCTTTTGATAGTTGGGAACCATAAGCTTTCTCTACCACATTTGCTTATGCACCTGCTTTGTCTTCAGTAATCATGTTGGGAAGGTGAGTATCATGGAATGACAGTTTAATAGAATAAAGTGTTCTTGTGTTGAGGAAGTACTTGTGTAGAGGCCCAATGTCCATCTGCTAACTTAGTACTAAATCTATAAATATATGAACATAGATCTATTTTCCCAGCATATATAAATAGGCTTACATATGTACATGCCTATATTTCAACCTCTATAAATGCCCATTGTCTCCTAGTTCTTTCCTCTATTTACTTTTACTTTCCTCTTATCCCACTATCTTGGTCAGTCTTCATTTGGGTTTCAGTCATTCCTCTTGGTTACATTGCCTTTGATCAAGCCCTACCAGACCTCCTACATCCCCCCCCACCATTGATTTTGGTCACTTGTTCCCTTGTCCCTGTGGCTGTTAACACTCACTTGCTTTCCCTTGCCTTTCCTTTTCTCATGTTCCCTTGGAACTATTGGTCTGGTTGTTTTCTTCTCCAGAATTTTTACCTCTTCCCCATCTTATCTAGATAGACCTTCAAAGATAATAATATGCACAAGAAACAAGACAGAGAAAAGCAAAGCAAGAAAATAAAAGAGCAACCAATGAAAATAAAACAACAAACCAATGACAATAAAAGAAAAGCCTGTAAGTTCTTCAAGGTCTGCTGGTTGACCTCTAGGAAGGTTCTCTTGTCGAATCAGATGGACAGCCACTCCCTGACCCCAAAGTCTGTTTTTAGGATTCCATCAGGACTTTGTTGCTCTGCTTCCCTTACAGTTCTTTTTCACACCCTAAGTTTTTTATCTCGGTGTGGTGGAGTAAGATTGGGCACAATTCCCACACTGTGTCTCCAGTGCTGTCCCCCATAGTCCCATGAGGCAGAGAGGGATGTCAAAGGCCATATGGTCTTCTCTGTGCATTGGGTTCTTAAATCATTCTGTAAGCTCATTCATCATGGTACAGCCCATTTTTCTTCTGAGGTATTCCCCCAAATATGGAATCCCACATTACTTCCTTCCAGTTTCAGAAATCACATAGCTCGAATGTCTAAATGTAAATAAATCTTATATCTACAACTGGATTTTAAGTTTCATCAGAATATGCATTACTATTAGTGTTTTTTATATTACTTGGAATATTTCCAGACATGTAGTTGGTACTCCTGAAATACTTGATTAAATAGTGGATTTCAGATATTAGTAATTCTCAGAATTTTCAAACAAGGAATATAAAAAAAAAATGTACAACTCCAAAAAGGGATTATCAAAATAAAACTCACTTATCTACTTCCTGTACTATCCTTAACAGAGAAGTTTTCTGAGAACAGCGTCTGAATCTCCAGGCCTATTCCCTGTACACAGTGGGAGGCAGATCCCCTCACTCTCCAGCTTGTGATTGAAATCTGAAGTTGCCCTGGATTCCGGGTAAGGAAGGAGACCTGGGTAAGGATGTGAGCTTCATTTTTTTTTTTTTTTGGACATTGTAATTTTAAAGCTGCCAAGCTGCATCTCAGAATCTCTAGGTTTAAGAATCAGTATTCAAACCCCCCTTAGATTATTCCAAAATACAGGCTAGTTTGAGAATCAGAGGAACAGGTATGGAAGTTTTCCAGTAAAACTTGAAACAACAGAGACAACAACTACGGAGGTAAAATCCAAGACCTGATTCTATCCGCAGTGAAAAATAATAGAGATGAATATCAGAACCAACAAGAAAAGATGAGGCAGACTAGCAAACCACTTCAACCATGAGCTGGCTGGGAGAGAGGTGGGCCAAACCCTTGCTTCCTACCCTTTCTGGGAGAATAGAGCAATACCTAAGATTCAATCCTGCCCACCAAGGAAATGGTTGCACCTCTTCTCCACTCCACTGAGACAACATGCATACTTGGAGTTGGGGTGGGAGAGCATCAGGTAGTAATGCCACACAACACAAGAGGAAAATGGTAAGGAAGCTGAGTCACCCTAGGTTTCCTGATGTGCCATGAGGGCTACAGGAGATACAGGCCCACCGCTTCACATTCAGATGCATGGAGGCGGAAGCTGCAATTCTCGCTTGGCTTAAGCTCCACTCTCACCCCTACCTCCCCACCCCCACAGTTCCAGCAAAAGCATGGATTCAAGCTTGGAAGATAGGACACAGGATTTTTGCATGTGTGTCCTTTCTCCTTGCTTTTACTCTTCTTACATTATTATTCTTATTCTTTCCCTCAGGTTTTTCGCTTGATAACTCAGAAATAGAAAGGATGAACCATTCCTGGGGTCCACAACCTGTGGCAACCAGAGGTAAGTAAGCCTTAGGAAGGGGCTTTAGTGAAACGACAGCAGCCAGTTCTGGTTTTGATTTTGAGCACTTTCCTCCCTCACCCCATTTTTTGTTGTTTGGATAAACCACATGTGGGCAAAGCCATGGCAACAGAACCAGGACTATTGGAGTCATCTCTAACAACCCATAACCCTCTGTTGACCAGAGAACTCAGCAGTCCTTGTTCTTGCGTACTCAAGACACAAGCATGCTCTGGTGACTGAGAAAGAAAGATCAGCTGTAGATTTTGGCTTGGGGGTTTGTATGTGTTGTGATTGGTGCTATGTCTTTGAATATTTGTTTTTGTTTTTTACTCTCCCAGCCCTAATCCCCACTCCATCTAAGAAGTCAACTCTCCTGATATTTCCAAGTCACAACTGTATTTTATTTATTTATTTTTATTTGTGGGCATCACTGCCTGTGGTGGTCGTGGGCGCTACCCAGTGCCATTCCTGAGAGCCGCCGCTGGATTTGAACCGTCAAGCCCTTGGGCTGCAGTTCCGCACTCAACCACTTACGCCACCGGGGCTCAGCCCCACAATTGTATTTTAAACAGCTACATTTACCAGGCAAAAGTTAGTATCCACTCCATTGCCACCTAATAAACAGTACATATAAAAATGTGTATAAGGGATGACAGTGTATTTACTGTTCATATGATGAAGCAAGATAAGAGTGACATAAAGGAGTGATCAAGGCACAGAACCAAAGGATCTTCTTGAGAAAAAAAGGCATTTGGATTCCCAGGAAAGGAATTCAGCAGAATGAGATACAAGTACTTTCTGAGAATAGAGAAAAAGACCAAGAGACCAATGGATAAAGCAGTAAAAGCCAATGGAAAATAGACAAACTCTGGTACATACACACAATGGAATACTGCACATCAGAATAAAATAATGATGGATCTGTGAAATGTCTCATGACATGGATAGATTTTGAGAAAATTGTGCTGAGTGAAGTTAGCCATCACAAAAGGACAAATAGTGTATGATGCCATTGTGAAAAAATAAAAAAGATAAAAGTTTTTCATAGCAAAAGAAACAAATACAGTGGTTACCAGGGATGGATGGTCAAGGGAGGGGAGAGGAGGAGTTACATAATAAACTAACAGGTACCAGCTCAGGTTTAGAAGATTATCATATTATATATGAGGAAAAAAAGACAAAGGTGGGGGACTGAGGAAATTATTTAGATGTTTGATAGTTTTTGAAAAGCTGAATACAAAAATGATAAGATAAAATAAAAATCCCCATCTATTTCACAATAACAAAAGAATTATATCAAGCTGAGCTTGATATAAAAGTTTTGTATTGTAGCATTGCTGTATTATACCTATATACAAAGATGTGTAATTAGCATCATAAACACAAGACATTTGCCCCATCTCAACTTAACATTTAGACATGACATCATTCTTTCCTATGATTCAGTTAGATTATTTGACCATCCAACAATCTAGGACTGTTTATTCCAGAGTTTTTCTTTTTTTCAAACCATCTCCTTGACCTTCAACCTTTGTTTGAAATCTGTGGCTTTATTATATTCTTTACTTTACTGGAAATTCTAACTCTAAATTTCCCACTTCAAATCTGGAGTTTGAAATAGAACTTCTGGGGCATTGAGATAATTTTTCCCTGCCTCCCTGGAGCCAAATTTCTTCCCCCATATTTTTCCCAAGTGCTACAGCCAATTATGACTTGAGTACCTCAATGAATTCCAAGGGAAAGCGCCACTTTGCTTGAGTGACTTCATTGTTGGGACTGTCCTGAAAGGACTACTTAAATACTTTTTTTCTTTTGTGAAAATTCTGACACTAGGCCCTTTTAAAGATATTGTAGTTCTTCCAATTATTTTTCATCTACAACTTCAAAAGTTTTTTTTTTAATGTTACCATTAGCCTTTTTAAAATACTACCTTTCTTGGATCTTACCCATCCCTTCCTCTTTTTTAAACAGCACTCAAAAGAGTGGTTTTACTGAAACATCTGCATATGTGTAGACACAAGAATTCAACTTGTTCAATAATGGGTCAGCAGTTTCAAGTTGGCCACACTATGCCTACATGGAGAATTGGATTTTTGATCACAGAATATTGATCATCAATTCTGGACAGTATCTAAATAACCCATGGATTTATTTCAAGAATATGTGTGTCTGGCCTTCCTCCCTGAGACAGACTTAAGAGAACCCTGT
Source organism: Nesogale talazaci (assembly GCA_004026705.1). NCBI lineage: Eukaryota > Metazoa > Chordata > Mammalia > Afrosoricida > Tenrecidae > Nesogale > Nesogale talazaci. The sequence goes on along the minus strand of PVJH01017608.1, from coordinate 27,092 downwards.
ACACCATCAGGTAACAATTTCTCCTTCTTAAGGAAACACATGGATTCAATAAACTGTGACCATTGTTCTTAACTCACGCAGATCTTTGTGCCCTATTTGCTGAAAATAAACTACATGTTGTTAAGAGGAAGAACATATTATGTTTGCCGAGTTCCCCATTCAAACTCCAACTCTCTTTCAAAATGATGATTGCCTATGGTTTTAGGGTTCCACTAAAGAATAAGGTAAAGCAAGGCTTTTGGAATAAAGAATTCTTGAGGTGAGAGGGTTCTGGTATAAACAGGCTCATGAGTCTTCAATCACTAACTGTACATACAAGCATGTAGACCGCTTCGACACATAAGTAATTTGCCAATCACTCTTTCTCCCCCCAACAGAAGGTGTGGTTCCTGTGTGCAAAACCCTTCTGGGTGCATCTTACGAGGGAAGGAGCCAGCCATGTGTAAGAACACTGAAATGACTGTGTATTTCTTAATGTTGTGTGTACTTAGAAAGAGAGGGAAGAATAAAATTACTCTGTTCTGTGGTGCTCTAAGCCACCCGTCCGACAGTCTGTTATAACAGTGTGGCTGCTATTTTACTCTCATGCTGGAGGCTATCCTACCAGTATATCACACATCACAAGGATTACCTGAGGTAAACAGGTTTCAGGGGCGCTTCCAGGCTAAGACAGACAAGGAAGAAAAGCTTGAAATTCTACTTCCGAAAATTAATCAGTGAACCCCTGTGGATTATAGCAGAATACTGATCAATAGAGTGCTGGAAGATGAAATCCCTAGGTTGAAAGACATTCAAGATACACAATTGCCACAGCAATGGACTTGAGCTCAACCAATGATTGTGATGATGACACAGGACCAGGCAATATTGTTCTGCTGTAGATGGAGGCATCGTGAGAGGGAGACTAATCAGTGACAAACAACAACAATAAAGAAACCCGTATTAAGTTCTACAACATTGGGTGTAAAGTCTGCTCAGGGTGCTAGCACTTGTAAAAACACCCAAAATGATTCAGGTATGTACCGCTGATTTAAAGCCCTCATGAAGATTAGAAAGAAAGTTGTCAATAGGCATGCTGCCTTGTGTTCCTACCAAAGACTGCCTAGTAATGAAGTATTTACAATGCACGCACAGTCACCAAAGTAAGTTCTTTTCACTTGCAGAGTTCTTTTCAGTCCCTCCTATGTCCAGGCATTAAAGCAAATTCTGTGCACTTGATTCTATTGTTAACATTCGTCATGTCAAATCTCCAGGTGCCTATGGAATCGTGTCTTTCTCTGGGATGGTATCAGCAAAGAGAAGTGTGGGTTTCTGATGGCTTGCACAGTAAAAATCTGGCAGTAGCAATCGATGCAGTAGCAAGTTATTGAACCTCTGAGGATTCACTTTCCTCACTATTTAGCACCAGGGAGCCCTGATGGAATGCTATTGACACACTGGAAGGTTGGCAATTTGAAACTACCAGCTGCTGCAAGGATGAAAGACAGGGCTTTCTCCTCCCGTAAAGAGTGCTCTTGGGAAGCCACAGGGCAGTTCTCCCAGTCCTGTGACTTCACTACGTGTCAGTACTGGCTTGTTCTCTGTCAGTTTGAGAAAGCAAGAAGCAGAAGACTTTGCAACAGTATTGTTGCAACTATTATGTGTACTCATTTACAAATGTGCATGCATCAACAAATATAATGCATTATTGCGAGTGATTCCCACATGATGCTTCTTAAAAAACTTTTTCTTCTAATCTTTTTTTTCTCCTTTTAAAATTGGATTATCTTCCTATTGAGTCAGAGCCAATTTACTAATACTCCTGAGTAAATTTGGGGGACTTCTGGAAACTCACTAACAGAGTTTCTGAAAATGCAGACCTCTACGTACTAAATGCCTAGTGCACACCTGCTATACCAACCACCAACCTTTTCTCCTCCCTGAGAGTGCAGCAGAACTGTTAACAATTGAACATAATTTAATGATATTGCTGAGGTAGGTATCAGACTCTGCAAGATCTATAAGGATAGTTGTTATGTACAACTATTAGGGGAAGCAATATGAGACTACCTTTAACAACTGGGAATGAAAATCCTATGTTGGTGTTATTACGTGCCATGCAATTGCCTATGGGCATGGCAGGGGAGGTTGAGGGGAACTTGGGAGTTAACAATGAGTACAGGAAAGAAGAAAATGTCCTAAAATTGATTGGGGTGATGAAGGCACAACTCTTCATAATGGGATTGAACTAGTGAATTGTATAGCCAATAAAACTATTTTAAAGGGAAAAAAGAAGTTACTGGTTCGTTGATAATTATTGGCAATTGGAATGTAAAAGTGGGAAACAAAGAGGAATACTAGTTGAAATATATGGCCTTGGTGATTTAAATGAAGGTACAGATCACACGACAGAATTTTACCAGATCAATGACTGCAAATACCTTTTTCCAACAACACAAACTTCACTGTACGTGGACTTCTCCAAATGGAATGCACAGAAGTCAAGTTGACTACATCTGTAGGAAGAGATTATGGAGTAGTTCAATATCACTAGTTAAAACCAGGTCGGGGCTGAGCCCCAGTGGTGTAGTGGTTGTGCACGGGACTGCAGCCTACTGGGATGGAGGTTCAATTCCAGCTCCACAGGAGCAAAGGCTGGGCCTCCTACTCCCACCACCAGAGGGCAGTGATGCCTAAAAAAATAAATAAAATAAATAAATAAAACCAGGTCAGGCTGAGCCCCAGTGGCATAGTGGTTGAGTGGGGGACTACAACCCACAGGGCTGATGGTTCAAATCCAGCAGCAGCTCTCCAGGAGCAAGGCTGGGCCTCCCAATGCCACCAGAGGGCAGTGATGCGCAAAAATTTTTTAAAAATGTAAAAACCAGGTCGTTGTTGACTATGAACACATCATCAATTGCTCATATGTAAGTGCAGCTTGAAATTGAAGAAAATTAAAACAATTCCAAGAGAGACATAATACACCATTGAATCGATCTCACCTGAATTTTGTGACCATCTCGAGAACAGATTTGAAGCATTGAACACATCTGATAGAAGATTTGAGCTGTGGGAAGAGATTAAGCACATCATACATGAAGAAAGGAAAAGGTCTTTAAAAATAATAGAAAGAAAAAAAATTAAAGTGAGTGTCAGAAGAGACTATGAAACTTGTCCTTAATCATAGAGTAGCCAAAGCAAATGGAAGCAATGATGACATCAAAGAATTGAAAAAAAATTTCACAGGGAAGTGTGAGAAGACTAAGTGAAGTATTATAATGAAATGTTTAAAACCAAAAGGAATATTCGATTCAGTATATCTTAAACTGAAAGAACTCAAGAAAAAATTCAAGCCTCAAATTGCAGTCTTGAAAGATTCTATTATAATCCCATGTGATTCAGCAGTACATCTACTGGGTATATAACCTCAAGAAAAAGAGATAGAACACAAACAGATGTATTCACTCTTGTGTTCATGGTAACACTGTTTACACTCTTGTGTTCATGAAGTTGGAAATAGCCCAATGACTATCTGTAGAAGGATGGTTAAACGAGCTTGGGCACATACACAATGGAATACTGTGAATGACCTTTTTAAGAAATTGTTGAAAATACAAAGCACCTTGTGAAATGAATGGAGCTGAAGAACATTATGCTGAGTGAAGTTAGTGAATCACAAAAGGAAAAATGTTGCATGAGACCATTATCATAAGGATACACATGAAGACAAAGATAGGGTCTCTGTTCTCCAGTCATGTAATCATTTAATCTGGTCTCCCAGACAATATGGTGGTGTATCTGTCTAATGCCTACAACCCATTTACCACTCCCTTCTTTACACATCTTAAAAACTACTTTTTCTGAAGACACTTGATCTCAGCTGGGGTCAATTTTTTATTTAGTAGGAAAACATATAGGACCTTAGTTCCTACCATATAGCATTGTCCCATGGTCACCCCCAAATAGTGATTCCTAATGGTGACCAGTGAATTTCAATGGAAAATCATGACCAGATGAGGGAGTGATATGCTTGTCTCTGAGAAGGCTATTTCACTTTGCTCCAATGAGAGGTAGCATAGGGAATATACTTAATATTACTTGTATAGATTCACAATGGGCAATTCTACCAAGAATTATGTTGCTAATCATGCTTTTATTAAAAGCAACTTTCCTTTCAGTCTATGTTGACTCTTTCTGAGTATGAAAGCCTGCCTTGATGGTAACTTTTGTCTTTTCCTGGTTAACAGCATTCTCCATAGACCACATGAGAATGATGCGATTTGGAAATCCCACAGATATCACCTTAACAGCCTTATTGCTGATGAAAAGAGCTGAAATACTCCTTTGACTAAAAGAGGAAATGCCCTAAGGTGAGAAACGCAGCAGCCTACTATCCCAAGGTCATGAATTTGGAAGTCAGTGGACTTAAGTTCATATGTTTTGCTTTCGAAGTTACCCAATAAATGACAATTTAAGACTCCCATATACTTTTTATTCTCATATGGTCATTGCTTCTTATGACATTTCTTAATCCTGAAAACAAAGTTTTGCCTTCATGAATGAGCATTATTTAATTTTTGGCTTGTCTAACAATCAGTGCTTTATTAAACAGCTTTCAGTTACTAAACTTTTGAACATGCATAAGTGAACATCCTATTTATTTTAGTTGAAAGTTTTTTACATACATGCATATTTTCCTTTTTGCAATAGTATTTTAGATGCTATAGAGCTAGTTAGATTGCTGAGACTATTATCAGAATCATGAAATAACTCAAGGAGGTTATTTATTTCTTGACATGAATATAAACTTTACATATACAAATGAATTTTATCTTTCTTTTAATCATAAACTCTAATCTAAAACCCATTATTTCTTATCATGTGATCCTATGCAATATTTGTTCTCATGAATGGATCACTAATGATATGAGTGCTGCAGCAAAGTGTGGCGAATAAAAAAGATTGTGCCTGTTTATGTGAAAGAATAACATCTTTATTGTCTTGGAGTCGTATAGCATGGCTTTAAAATAAGCAGTCATCTAAGTGAGTTACCAGTTAAGTCCACAAAGAAAGAGCATACCAATCCATGAAATTCAATGAATACAAATGATAAAATCTAAGATCAGATAAAATGATAAAATCTAAGATGAGAGGATTTGTTGTATGAGAGCTTAAATGATGAGCACTTGACTCACAGAATGCTACATATGATACTGAAAGTCCAAAATCCATTTGCAGAGTCCCCATGTGGATTAATCATCAACTGAATTTCCTAGGACCATTGACCAGGGATTTGAATAAACTCTCCCTCCCTCAGTGTGCATTGGACAGTGAATTACTGCAGATATAATTAGGAAAAACTGTAATGTACAAGATTGTATCCTAAGAAAACATATTTTTTTCAAAGATATGTAGTTAATTTTTTTATAAGCCAACCTTATCACCTTCAACGTACTCCCAATACACAATACATTTGTCAAATTTCAATTCCATTCTTGGAAACATTTTTCAAACTCATTTGTTTGGGTAGCTTACAGTACCCCCTCATTTTTTTCTTCACTTCTACTTTGTCAAATCACTGTCCTTTCATGTCCCTCTTCATTCGTGGAAACCAAAGGAAGTCGCACAGAGTGAGGTCAGGTGAGCAAGGTGTGTAGGGCAAGAGAAAGATGCTGTTTTTTGCCCAAAACTAGTGCACTGAGATGGCTGTATGAGCAGGTGCATTATCAGGGTGGAAAAATCATTCTGCCATAAATCAGGCCTTTTTTGTTGCACAGTTTTATGCAATCTTTTTAGAATCTCTAAATAGAAAGCTTGATTAACAGTCTGACTTGGTGGAACAAACTCCAAATGCACTACAGGTCAGCATTTTCATCTATTAGGGAATTTCATTTGTTAGAGATTTGTCATCAATCAACATTTTACCTGATTTAAAATGAGAAAACCACTCATACACTTCAGTTTTTCCCCTAGTGCTGTCCTTATAAGCTGGGTTCAACATCACAAGTTTCTGCAGCATTTTTCCTAAGCAGGAAACAAAATTTCAGCTGCTCGTGGTTCTCTTCATTCAGTCATCACAAAAAATGAGGTTTGAGCCAAATTGCTTTTATGAGAAAATTCGTTGTGACCAGAAACAACTTTTCCAGGTGACCTCACTGGGTACATGAACTCAGAGCAAGTGTACTATGAAAGCACTGCTCTGCCCAGCATGATTCAAATTTTTTCTGGGTATCCCTTCATATTATCAGTTGTTTATCCTTTTGATGTGCTTTTAATTTGTTCTAGTTTCTATTATCATCTTTTTTCTCTTGGATTGAGGTTTTTCTAGGTTTTATTTTTTTGTGATTGTTGGGGGTTGGGCATGAATTTCTCATATAAAATCTAGGTTAGATAATCCATAGAGATAGCAACTAAATTAATAGTTCCTTAGAGTTATGGCAGGGTATATTGGAGAATAATGAGAAACTGACAATACTGGGTATAAAAAGAAGAAAATACTTTAAATTGATTGTGGTGATAATTGCTTAACTCCTTTTAATATACATAAACCTTTGAGTTGTATGGTATGTGAATATCAAATAAATTTGTTAATAAAATAATTTCTTTGAACTTAAAAATAAATAATATAGAAAAAAGAGAATATTAGTTCAAATGGAAAACTTTCTTAGATGGTAATACCATTCAACTGTGCTTCTATCTTATATCTATCATTGTGATTCTAGAGATTTGCTTTTGGCAGTATTAGCAAAACTCTGAAAACTTCCTTCTGGGAGATGTGTGGGGCCATGGTCATTTCAAGTTTAGCCTGTTTTGCAAGCTTCCCATCTTGACAAAATACTCCCCTCATTTGCAAGATCTCCTCTGTGTTATACTACAGTGCTCTCAGGATTATAAGGAAGATGTCGTGAGATGCTATTGTTGACATGCATGTTATTCATTATAAACCCAAACAGGAAGCCAAGGATGACAAAGAAGATAACTGTAGCTAAACTTGCCATTCCATCCCTCATCTACGATTTCATTCACTTAATGTTCTAGAGCACTTGGCAATTTTTTTTAATGTTTCATCATTTACTTATTTGTTTATTTATTTATCTATTATAAATCATTTTATTGGGGGCTCATACAACCCCCATCATGATCAATATATACATCAATTTTATGCAGACCACATTGGCACACTTGCCATCATCACTCTCGAAACACCCTTGCTCCACTTAGGCACTTCTTAACTTATTGAAGTCATGTATTGCATTCGTTTTCTATTGCTACTATAGCAAATTACCCCATACTACTTAACCAAGAAAAGATTTATTAGCTTACATTTCTTGAGGCCAAAAATCAGATGAGTCTCACAAGAATAGGAAATCATGTTGACAGGGTTGTGTTCCTTGCTGGACATTCCCTCATCTCTTTCGATTTTTAGAGGTTGTTGTTTTCATCCCTTGTCTCATGACTCCTTAAGGATAACTTCAAAGCTATTAACGCTGCATCTTTCTGACTCTTAGTGTCTCCATTTGACCACAGTTAGGAAAAGGTCCTTGATTTTACAGAATAATGTGATTGCTTTGAATTCACTTAGAAATCCAAAATAATCTCTCAACATAAGGACCTTAACCTTAAGCAATTCTATATAATTTTCCTTTTCCATAAAAGGTAAGAAATACACAGGTTCCAAGAATTCAGGAGCAGACATTTTGGGAGGCCAATTGTTTTGCCTCCCTCTATACACACATTTTATTTATTCAATTAGATTGTAAATTTCTTGTGGCCAGACTCTATAACTGATTTATTATTGAACTCTTCAGGGAATCTACTCAAATGTAGTGTACACAGCAAAGAGTTCAGCCTGCCTTTATTGATTGAGTCAGCAGAACCCAAATTATTTTAGAGAGTAGGAATAAATGGCAAACTTGTGAGGTTTCAAGAATCTAGAAGAATAACCATCATAATATTTTCAGTCAACTGGAAAATTCATGAAAACTTAGATAATGTTGTGAGTACAAGACTATTAAAACAATTTCTATCTTCAGTGCTCACACATGTCTATATTTATGGCATTTTATTGCACATTAGATGCTCTGCTCTGATGCAATTTTCCAGGTGAATTTCCCTCTGCCAGTAGAACAGTGACCTGAGTATTTTACAGTGATGATAAGTAAAAATCAACAATTAGAAATCAGGTGGTATGGGAATTCATTGCCTATCAGATGTCACCCATGGAAAGGTCAAGAGGAAATTAAATATTATAGGGTTAGCTTGGGTTCCTGCCCTGGACAATTAACTTACTGATGATTTGAAACTTTCACTTCCAATGGAATTGAATGTAATGTGCTGCTAGACTCACCACAGGGGTGGCGCTGAAGAAGTGTGTCTTCTTTGGTTTGCATCACAAAGAGTGCTGCAAGTTTTGCAAGGCAGCCTCAGACTCTGGAATCCATACCTGGCAAGAGAAAGAAATATTTCCGTATTGCATTTAGCAATTGCGATGTATTAAGGCAATTTTGTTTTAAAATTATTAAGGGCTTTGTTACACAAAGACATTGTTAAATTACACAGCAAGGATTAGATTTAGGGGGTGGGACAAACTGAAGGATATTGGATATGCAAGCACAGATGTTCTTGATCGACTCATGAACACTTCAGAGCCAAGTGGGAAATGTATGTTTTGTGTGGTTACATATGTTGTAAAGAAAATTGCCCCTGGTTCTTTTCTGTAAGAAAGTAAAAGGAAGAAAGAGAGAAAGGGAGAGAACAACATTGCGCAGGAAAAGGTGAAGCAGACACAACAGCAGCATATGTAACAGATGTCTGGCAAATCGAGTAACTGGGTGGAGAGACAGAGGAGCCAAATTCCTACCCTGGCATGTGAATGAACGATGAGAGGAGGGATCTTTTGTGCCAGGGCTCAGGAGCACTGGTGGGTGTCTGTTCTGTGGCCAGTTGCCTTGGAATCTAGGTGTAACTCAACCACCCTGCCTGGTTTGGCATACAAACTGTCTCCCCATGAGGAACAGGCATATGCAGAATTGCCTCTAATCCACCCAAATCCTTCCTTTTCCAGAAGGAACTCAGACACCTGGGGAATGCCTGGGTAGCCTCGGGTCTTCCTCTATATTGCTCTAAACTCTGTTCTTAGCTCTTTTCAGACATTAACTTATTATCCTTATAAGAACTTCATGAGGTTACATAGAAGGTGCTGTTCCCCTTTACAGATAACCAAGATGCAGGAACCAGAAGGTAAGTCGTTATCCCCGAGTCAGACAATTAGTTGATATTGAAGAAAGGGCTTGAAAGCAGTTTGGGTGGCTCCAGAGTACCTGCTTTTAACTTTTAACCCTTTCTAGCAACACTCCATGATCTTACTTCTTTCAACCAATGAGCCACTTGAGAGTGTACCTGTAGATTTTAATCTTTATGACTTTAATAGCACCTGTCTGAATTACAACCCCCTCCCCCCAAAAAATCTATTTTTAGCTATTGCATTTGATAGCTAATGAATTATTTAGGCAAGGGTCACAACATGATTTGTCAGAAACTGATCCAGGGCCAACTCTCTATCGTTGACAAGGGGCCCTGGTGGCATAGAGGGTACATGTTGGCCTGTGAGCCCCATGGCCAGCAGTTTAAAACCATCGCAGGTCCTCATGAGAAAGACTAGGCTTTCTACTCCCATGGACAGTCACAGTCTTGGACACCCACAGTGGGTCACCATGGTTTGGCTTGGGTATCTTAGATAACAACACATGTGAGATATGTGGTCAAGGGAATCGTAAAGGTCAGACACACTCTCAGCAACTCCACAGCCAGGCTCGCCGAGAACTGGGGAATCAGGGGAGATTCAGCAGAATCTCTTAACAATCTGGCTGCAACTTTAGTGATGCAGAGAAACCTTAATGACCCTCTACCCAGATTTTACTTCAGTCTCCTTTTGCATTATTCGCTATCTGTTTCACCTCCCAAATCTGTCACCAACTACTATATTGACTTCATGTCTTTCTGTATAGTCAATAATATCCATTTAAAATCTGAATCTGATGCTTTATGGCTCATGCAGCTCTCAGGATCCCACTCTTTGCTTATGCTTTATACTGTATTACATTTCTCCTGAACATTCTTTTCTACTTCCAAATCCACTTTTATATATTGTACAGTCATAGGACTAAACCCTGTCATCTACCACCAAAAGACAAGTTGAAATCATGACCCCTATATTTGTGGATGTAATCCTGCTTGGATGTAAGGTTCTCTTTGTTCTATTAATTTGATTATATTTAATAATGAGTTCAGTAAGGTTCAAATCTATTCATATCTGAGTTACAAATAATGTAAATGATACTGAGTGACATGACACACATGAGTGGAAGGCTGATGTCATATAACTGATTTTTAAGTCAAAAACCAAGGGTTCCCCAAGACTATGTATAGGAATCTGTACAGATAAGATCCTGATTTGAACTCGAAGCCACCTGAAGTATGAGAAAATAAATTTCTGTTGTTTAAAGCTACTCACTTGTGGTACTCAGTTAAGACATATAGTAAAAATTTGACTAAATCATGTGATGAGCTCCAAAGTGAAGGGATCTGATAAGATCCAACATTTTATCGAGTAGCATTCCTTTAATGGGTTTCTTCCTGGTCTGTAGCCAATAAATTATTGACTGCATTTTGTTGTAAATACATTCTTTAACTAGAGAAGCTGCTATTACAGTTGGGGGTGGGGATCTGAAGCTACAAAGTTCAGCAATGGAGAACCACTCTAAAGATAGCCATGCACTTGGCAATGACTCAGAGTTTCTCAGCGAGACGTCATTTGGTCTGTCTAGTGCAGTCCTATTCACAACAACAGGCAGTGTTACAAATACAGCATATTTAAAAAGCAAGCTATCTCTAGCATATATAATAAGACCAAGAGATAGCCTAAGAGCCACTTTGCAAACTCATGCTCTGAGCACCAGACTTTAAAATGGTGCTAAAGATGTTGTGTATTTTTTTTAAGCTTTGAGATGAAACTTATAAAAGGTATCCTTCTTCAAAACTCCTTTTATGGAACAATCAATGAAATTTCAAAGCATTAAAACAAAACCTAAAATAGAACATATCGTACATACAGTGATTTCCATTGCCAGGAAAGTATATGTTTTGTTTCGCTTTGTTTTTTCAAATCACAATCCTAATGGCAAACATGGTATTCAGTCCTGGCACAATATAAATCAAACTCATTGAAGAAGCTTTGAAAGTATGGAAATAGTTGTAGAGAGCATTCTTTTTTGTCACAATCTTAAATTTGTAATCCCATTTTTCCCTTTCAGAAAGCCATGTGGAAAAGAAACAAGATTTTAAATGGGTTTCCGAAGAACTTCAGTTGACATGAATACCAAAAAAACTTCACAAAACCACTAAATATTTGGCTAGCATTGAGTCTACTAGAGGTTTTAAAAAGTCTGAAGACAAATTATTATGTTAAGAGAAAAAGTCTTCAGACGATGGCCGGCCTATCAACTGACCAATAACTTGTCTCACCAAGTATTTAAATCATCCAGCCTTCAAAACTATAGCGACTTCCCTAATTAAGCAGCTTTCTCCCACTCTACTCCTCCCCCCCCCCCAAATGATTTGGAATGAGCTAGTTCATTGTTTTAACTCCCCTGGCATGAGGATGCACAATGTCTGGCCTGGACAGCCATCCAAACCACTTTCCCATACATCACGAATCCAAAATAATTTCAACAGACACTCTAAAGTATATTTTCAATTTGCCGAATTCCATCTCACATATCTCCTCAGAAAACAGGAATCCGCACTCAATCTACCATACTTTTGCACAAACATGGATCTTGGCATATATCTTAGAAAGCTAGAAATGGATATATACTAGAAAAGAAGCATCTTTCAGATGAATCATCCACGCCCAATTAAAGTGGATTAGTAAAGGGTGGGGGGGAAGCTGTTTGTCAGGGATTATACTTTGAAATTTTCTGAAACCGACTCTAAGCTGTCAGAACAGAATGAATCCAGAATCATTAGGAAATACAGCAGGACTACAATAGAAATATACAATGGAGCATCCTAAAGTCATAGAATTCAAGTTGCTATGGAATTGAATTTTAAGATAAAAACACTTTTGTATTTCAAATCCCAAGTCAGCAATTTCAGTTCAATGTGTACCTCAAAAGAAAATATATTGACACTGGGTTCATGTTCTGACTTCCTCGAACTCTGCAGTGTAAGACTTCGACCTGTCTCTTGAGAATGCTGGTCAGGGCTGACAACCACTTGGCATAGAATTTCAGATGGCAACAAGGGCAGCCCAGCTTCCCCATAACAAGTGCTGTGAGAGTTGCAGATATGTCGTTTCATGTGAATAGAAAACAGCAGGACACCCCCTGAACGTCAATGGTGAAATCTATAAATAGTTAGCTGTTCTTCTCTATAAAGTTACATATGTGTATTAGACTTCATCTTAATTCTTATGGAAAACAAAACAAAACAAAAAAACAAGTTGCCTTTGGGGGACTGAAAAAACAAGTTTTTTTCCACCTGCCAGCTTCTGCCTCTTCCAGACCCAAAGTCGTGTCTTCTGACCACGCATCCTTTAACTGTATGGTGCCTGCCCAGACTTAGGCTTTCCTTGAGCTCATATGTTCATTGATAAATATCACACTCAAAAATTGATATGTTAGGCTGAGTTTTCTAAAGAAACAAACCCAATAACAATCTTTTATGTGTAAGGAAGAAGTTTATACGAAGAAACAATTTTCTATCACCAAAACAGCCCAACCTTATTTAAATCAAGCCCCTGGATCTGATTCTAGCTGCAACTCTTTTCAGAAGCAACTAGCTGTTGGTGCAGAAAGCAGAAAGGCCAAGGGTAGTCTGGGAGATCACAGGCTGGGATATGCAGAGTTTGGTAGCTCCAAGGTCTGCAGGGATAAGGCATGGCACCACAGTTCCCAGGGGCAGTAGGCCACATGATCTGTCAACCACAAAACCAAACACAGAATCTAAGCAAGCAAGAAGACGAAAAGGGGGGGAGGGGGACAGGGAGCGAGAGCATATGCACGCAGGAGAGAGAGAGAGAGACAGAGATGATTAAAAGGCTATATCCCTAAGGAGGCATTATCAGACTGTGATCTGATTGATAGATTGGACCCTTACTTCCACACAGGTACCATCAAGTGGCTGCAAAATCTAACCATCACAGTTGAGAAGAGCACAAGAAGGCAGGGTCAATGCCAGAGCTTCTGTGTATTGGATTGCAAGAGCACCAACCTTGCATCACAATGATCATTGCCTGCTTGGTCTCTGGGTTGGGTGAAGGTATATGTAGAGGAACCATTGCTGTGTTGTGCCTCTGATATTTCTGAGTTTAGCATCTTTGGAACCCTAGCTATACTTCATTTGTTTAAGAATTTTGTGGTATAAGAAGACTGCAAAAAGTTGAAGCTTGTACTTAAGAAATTATAGGACTCAAAAATGTGGAAAAGTATATCTAATTATTGTAATAACTATTATTTTATAAGCCTCAATGGAACAAAGTAGGTTTCTTGAAGAATAATATTGTGTGGAATAATAAATCAGAATATATCCTAGGGTAATCATGGACAACATCAAGATTTTTAGTAAATATATGACTAAAGGGTAAAGAGAAAATTTCTGAGAAAAATTCCACAGTGGAGGGGATTAGCTTAAAAAGCCTTCACTTTGCCCTTCTGTCTATCCATACTGTGATAGTGACATAATTTGTTATTAACTTGAGACTTAAGAATGAAGGGTTGGAGTTTAGCCTATAAATCAAGGTCGCAGCTTCATGATCTCATTTGGAGGCACTGAGGAGATAAGTGGCTTGCTGGAGGACAGACACAGAGACACTCTCTGAGAGGCATTCCTTTTGAAAAGACACAAGGAGCTATGCTACAGCCTGGAGCTCAAGGACACACCTGGACACCCCTGCCAGTGCTAAGATGGTTACATCGCCACTGGATCCACAAGACTTTCTACTCACTGGCCTATAATATTCCTGCAGTTGGCCTCATTGCGTGTGTCTTGTGAGTCTCAAGAGGACTTTATAGATTGATATCGGACATATGGGCTAATATTGGACTTATGGACTTGATCTGGACTGGGCTGGGATGCTTTCTCAATATTCAATTGTTCCTGTAGATAAAGCTCTTTCTTTTGCACATATGAGTATCTATGAATTTGTTTCTCTAGTCAACCTGGACTAGCACATGCAATACTGACTCTCTAGAGATGAAGATGCATATCCCTGCTGGTCTCTACAAACTGCCAAATTGGAGGAGAACAGTTCACTTTCTTTTGTCTTTTATAGATAGGTTATTTGTCAAGGCTTCTTCTTCTTTCTTTGTCAAGGCTTCTTTTCATCTCATTTTATTTTCTTCATTTACATTCCTCATAGCATTCTGGTGAGAAGAACTGTACTTTAGTGTGAGAGATGAAAGTTTGGTTTGGAAAAAGTATGTGACTTCTCTAATTCATACTAATAAACAGAGTTAGGATCAGGAAACATGCTTAGAAATCTTGGTATTTCCAGAAATGTGTTGTTTTTTTGTGCAAAACACAGCCTTAAAATAGCCCAAACCCCCCCACACACACACACATACACATGCCATTCCTTACTTTTTTATACCATTGCATTTTATTAAGGCCTTTTTGTCATGAGGCCACACAGAGCTGTGGTTATTCTAAAGTAAACTCCACTCTTTGCTACTGAGTCCATTCCAACTCATAGAGACCCTATAGGAATTGCACCTGTGGGTTTTCCAGACTGTAGATCTTTACAGGAGCCGAGAGTCTCATCTTTCTGCTGTGGAGCAGTTGATGATTTTAAATTGCTAATCACAACAGAAATCCACATCCCACCCCTTGGAGTGTGTGATACTGTTTCCTTTTTCCATTGAAGCAAACCCCGCTACAGGCCAAGTGAAGGGTCTTAAGTTTTGATTCTCTTTTAGCCTTACAGAATGTCTTTGAATAATTCAGTGTCTTCTGCCCTGTTACTAAAGAGAAGACACAGGACCAGAAACCCGGAGTTCCTTCTCACACATGGGCCCCAATGACCTCCGTGAAGTCTCCTCGTGCTTTAGTCTCTCTCTTAATATCCCTTTCCTCTTCCAGCCTCACCAGGACATTCAGTGACTAAATGACAGGAACTTGTTTGGATCTACTTGGATGTGATGAGCGCTAAAACCTCTCCCAGACCTGAAATTCTATAGCCCTTTACAGTGGGTAGAGATGTTGAAAAAGAGAACCAGGGGAGATTTTTTTTTTTCACATCATCTGTGGTTTTTTTTTGCTACCGGTAAACAAATGCTGTTTCAGCTCCGACCTCACTCTTTAAGATACTGGTCATTCAGATATAGGAATTTAATACCTGTAAGTATTAATCAGAAGAAAAAACAACAAATCACTGGTCTTCTCAGTCCTGCTACCAATGCTGCAATCTTCACCAGTGACCTGTGCATTTGGTTGAGGTTTGGGAAGAGTATAGACATGGACTAAAAGTAGCAAGGCCTCGCAGAGTCACTCTTGATACATTTGAAGAAATAAAAAGGGATCATATTTCTGTGAGGGTGGAATGTCCTTTACCATTTTGCTTAAGCCTAGACCCTTTGAGAAATGCAATCTATGCCTCTAGGATGGTCAAATTCTGTTCCCTCTAAAGCTTCACTAGCACCATTTTCACATGCCTCTAATGCCTAAGCCTCGTGCTCGGTGGTGAACAATAGACATTCACATCCCACACATAGAGTATGGCAGACAATTTCCTCTTTCCATCAAGGAAAAGAGCAGACATGAGTCTCAAGTCAAAGCCGAGATGGGTATTTTCTTTTCTCTTCTTTGACAGGCATGTGTTGACAGAAGAATGCAGATGAAAACTAAAAGCCATGTTGCCACACACAGTCTGTTGTAGAGGAAAAGCAAAGCAAATACCTGTCCTGCTTTGACAACTTGCTACCCTCTGTGGTTGGCTTCCTCCCATCTGGAAGCAAACGTGCTAGAAGGTGAGTGCCATGGAATTCATTCCTACTTTAAAAAAAGAAAGAGGAAAATCTAAATGCCATGAAGTGAGATGTGTCTAAGGAACACCTAAATGTCAGACAGGAATAAATAGTCATGATAGCTTTTCCTTCTGAGCAAGAACAGATGCCCATCTTATTCTTTGAGGCTCCGTGACATGCCTCCATACAACACAGGCATGAAAATAGACTTCAAACAACTCAATGAAAGGGATGTCTTTCTAGAAACACAGGAAATCTATATCTCTATCAGTTATAACATTGACATCATCTATATCTGTACACTGTAGCTGCAACAATGGCTCAAGCGTAGGATCAATTGTGCGGATAGTGCAGGACTTTGTAGTGTTTTGTTCTGTTGTGTATAACGTAGCTATTGGTCAGAACCAATTCGATGATATACCCTCATCTTCAAATTTCTCTTTTAACTGTTTCCTCTGCCTAATATAGGCTATTTTCCTGAAGGGCATATATTTTTCAACCAGAACTTGGTATAGCCAGCAACTCCAGGACACATCTAGTGTTATGAGAATAACTAGTTTTTCTCACTCTCTTCAGATTCTCTATCCCCAAGATGATTGTCTGTCACTTTGTTTATTTATTATCCTATTTACAGATCTATCTTTCTGCAATGTCTTATGCATTACAGGGCATTATGGAAGTTAGAGAACTCCCACGTTTTCATTGAGTGAGCCCTCTTACTTGAGTCATAGGTTCTTTGAATGTTATTAACTTTGTGAATGTTCCATAAGACTAGTGCGTTCCATATTTTTCCTAACACAAAGAAATGACTTATGTAATAAGAGATAGATTCCCTCAGAGGGTACTTGTATGAAGATTCCCATCTCTCTACATCCTCACCAGCATTCGTTGTTTGATAGTGTTTTTGTTTGTTTGATTTTACCTGTGCTATCAATGTTTTGGTGAGATGATGTATAACCGTTGCTTTCATTTGCATCTCTTTAATGGCTAATGATCATAAATATTACTTCATTGTTCGTTACCTGACATTGCTTGAATGTCGTCTTTGGTGACATGTACTCTCATGTCCTTTGGTGACATGTACTCTCATGTCCTCTGCCTATTCTTATATTAGATTATTTATATATATATTTTTGCTGAGGTGTTGAAGATTTGTTTCAACAAAGGGAGTATTATTTACAATTTGCTGACAGAGAACAATTGCCCTTTTGGATGTTCTAAACTACAATTTTTAAAAATCATTTTATTGGGGATTCATGCAACTCTTTTCACAATCAATACATACATCCATTGTATGCAAACCACATTTCTACATTTGTTGTTATCATCAGGAGTTGTATGAGGCCCCAATAAAATGATCTAAAAATATATGGCATTGAAAAATGCCATCAATCTTTTTATACAGCATATGGATGTGAAGACATCTTAACATTGTGGGCTTATTTGGACAGCTCACTTAGATGGTTGTTTCTTTGAAAACATACCTTTAGGACTGCAGGGGCTATTTTATCACATAGCTGGGCATCATCTAATTTCTTCATCACACTTTGCTTTAGCATCCATAATCTTCCATGTTCCCTTCCTGGAGGCAAATGTAGAGCTGAGTCATGATGTGAGAACTCACCTTCCACAGAAAGATTATATAGAATGGATGACTCCAGCAAGGTGTAGCACTGCACCAACAAATCACACATCATCCCCCTCGTTCCTGAATGCTTCCTCACCTCAACTATCAGTTCTACCTTATGTATCTGGCTAGACTGGAGAAGATACATTGGTACAAAGCTCTTGACACATGGACTTTAGGACAGATTACCCCCTCAGGCACTGTAGTGGGAGTAGCAATGCCATGAGAATAGGGGGATGGCCAGGGAGGTGGACTGGGGAGAAAGAGAGGACCTACCACAAGGTTGGCTATATAGCCTGCCTCCTCTCCCCCAGAAGGGGACAAATAACAGAAATGTGAGTGAAGGGAGACAACAGACAAAGTAAAGTGTGGAATTATATTAACAATGTATAATTGATCAAAGATTATGTCAGTGATTACTGAGTCCTGTCAGTTCAATCATCTTGGTATAGCTGTTTTCTGCTTCTTCAAACATCATGCATTTTCAGTCATAAGTCTTCAAATTGCAAGTGTGTTTAAATTAAGTTCAATTCATTTAGTGGAATTTCCACACTGAATCTCTCTGGTGTAGACTTTGGAGCATGTTGTGTACCTTGAAGATTCAGGATTCAATGCCCCAGTATTCTATGACATTTGGTTTGGGTCCTCAGGATGTTCTCAGAAGCCAGAGTCAATGTGGCTTATTTGAAGCACTTTAGAAAGAATACTTCTTTCTTTGAGTCCTTATAAGTATTTTTAGTCATTTTTTTCTCTTCACTTGGAGGTTGGTCCTCCCTGCTTTTCTAAAAGGAGTCTTGTCCTTATGATCTCTCAGACATGTCTGCTCCCTTTCCCCTGACTTGACTTTCCAATCAGTATCCTTGAGCCCTCTGATAGGGAAGTCTTCATGTCCAGGGGGACATCATTATAACTTTGCATGGCAGACACTCACTATTCAACCTTCACTCCCCCATCCTTTGACACTTTAATCCCAGCTGACAAAAGGAGTCCTCCATCAAAGTGACCTTTAATATACACCTTGGGAGGATAATGTATGGTTCATTAATACTAGTCACACTCTCTAACATGTTGATTGAAACCAAGAAAAACACAAATGAAGAATATCCCATATTTGTGAATAGCAAAAATCGATATTGTGAAAATGTCAATATTTCTGTACTAGTCTGGTTGTACTAGAAAAAAATCAAAGATACTTGAATGTGTATAAGAAAGAGGTCTATATACTAGAGCAATTGAATATTGAGAAAACATCTCAGCCCAGTCCAGATTAAATCCCTAAATCCGATATTAGCCCACATGTGCAATACCAATCTAAAAAGTCCTCTTCAGACTCAAGCAACCCATGCAATTATGCTGAATGGAGGAATATCACAGGCCAGTGGCTGGAAGGTCTGGTGAATCCAGTGGAGAGTAAGTTTTTCAGCACTGGCAGGTGTGACTCCTCTGGCTCCAGAGCTCTAGCACAGTGCTATGTGTCTTCTCAATGGAAATGTCTTCCAGGGAGTAAGCACATACCCTGCCTCCAGTGAGTTATTTATATCCTTAGTGCCTTCAAATTAGGTCCTCAAGCTGCAACTTGATTAACAGGCTAACCTCCACCCCTTCCCACTGAAGACTCTCAAATTTGACAACAGGTAATCACAACTATCACAAGTCCAATAAGCAGGCTACAAATTCAATTCAATTCGGATCCAAATTCCAACATCATCCTTTAAAGAAATGGAAAATCTAATTACCAACTTCATATGGAGAGAGAAGATCAGGATAGGCAAAGAACTTCAAAAAGAATAAAGTATGTGGTCTTAAACTACCTGACTTCAAACCCCACAAACTGGCTAGAGTTTATCAAATAGTCTGGTACTTGTATAATGATCAATAAATAAACCAATGCAGAAGGACAGAAAAACCAGAAATAAAAAATATAGACAAGTGATTTTTGACAAAGACCCAATAGGCAATAAATGGGAATGGGATGTCCTCTTCAATAAATAGTGCTGGAAAAACTGGACATCTGTGTGCAGAAGAATGAAAGAAGGCCCATATCTCATTCCATGTACAAAAACAAACTCAAGGTTGACCAAAGACCTAAATGTAACACCCAAAGCTATCAGGATCATCAGTGAAAGAATTGGGAATAAGTTATGTACCCTAGTACAGGGTACTACCAGATATAACAAAGGAAGCACACACTATGGATGACAAAATGGATACATGGGGCTTATTAAAAATAAAACACTTGTGTACATCAAAAGATAGCACTAACAATAAAATGAGAACCCACAGAGAAAAGATAGTTAGCAATGACAAAATAGACAAAAGACTAATTACTAAAAAATGTACAGTATAGTACAAGCCTAAAATGAGAAAAAAAAAAGTTACCAACAGACTAACAACTCTCTGAGAAGGTGGGCAACGGATTTGTGCAGACTACTCACAAAGGATGACACACACGTGGCTAATGAAAAACATGAGGAAATGCCGATTCCCTAGCCATTCAGGAAGCGTAAGTCGAAACAACCATGAGAGGCCATATAACACCCATCATCACTATAGTCCGGTTTTTAAAAATGACAATGACCAATGTTGGAGAGGGTCGGGAGAGATTGGAACTCTTATTCCCTGTTGGTGGGCTAGAAAATAGATTTAATCACTGTGGGTAATGACTGGGTTATTCCTAAAACATAGTGCAATAGAAATGCCATATGATCTGGCAGTATCATTACTTTTCGTATGCCCCCCAAATAAGAAGCATTGCAGCATAGTTCACAATGGGAAGAAGTTGCAAACAGGCTAAACTCTCATCAATCAAAAAAAAGTAAAGGTATATCATGCTTGGTATAGTAGAAGGTCAGTGGAAACAGGAAAATCCTCAATAAGGTGGATTTGTGACTTCAACTATGACTCAAACATAACAGTGATGGTGAGGATGGTGGTGCACCACGCTGTGCTTCTTCCTGTTTTGCACAGAGTTACTGTGAGTCAGAGCCAATTCAAGAGCATCTAATAACAACATGGGCAAAATATTAAATAAGGCTGGAAGCATCAAATAAGATGAGAGGACTACACAGGGACCTCGCACCAAAATGAACTGGTTGACATTTAAATATTTCAAGAGGTAGCTTATGACCAAGAACCACTGGTTTAGAAGGAAGTAATCCATGTTGTACTAAAGGTCTTAACCCAAACTACGATTCCAGTAATCGATGGAATATTTATTGAAATGTCCCCACAAACTGATGAAGCACTGTAAATATTATCCTTTAACAAGAAATTTGGAAAACAGCTTTCTGGCCAGTAGATTAGAACGGATCTATGTTTGTTCCCATCCCAAAGAAAGGTTGCCTAATAGAATGCAGACATTATTTAACAGTATCTTTGATATCACATCAAAGAAAAATTTTGTTAAAGATCATTTAAAATAGTTGCAGCAGTACATTGACAGGAAGTGCCAGAATTTTAAGCCATATTCAGGAGAGAATATGCTAACATCAAATGGATCTCGGCCTAGAACAGAGAATACCAGGAAGATATTTACCATGAATGAGCCAAGTTTTCCATCACATTTTTACCATCAAGTTTTTGTGGTAAAATTAGGTGCCTCAATTGATATTCTGGTGGCTTATACTTGAGTATATATTGCATGTTTTATTAACTATGCAGAGGCATTCAACTATGTCTATCATAACAAACTAAGGTTAACTTTGAGAATAATGGGAATCCAGAAGACTTAGTTCATAAAAAACCTGGATCAGAACTAGGGAATATAGCATGTTTTAAAATCAGGAAAAGTGTATGTTGGGCATGTATCCTTTCACTGTATTTGTTGAATCTGTATGATAAACAAATAATCTGAGAAGGGAGACTTCATGAGGACAAATTCAACAGCAAACCTGGAAGAAGACTTATTAACAGCCTGCAATATACAGATGACACAACCTTGCTTGCTGAAAGTGAGGAGGACTTGAAGTACTTGCTGCTGAAAATGAAAGACTGTAGCCTTCTGCATGGATTGTAATTCAATATAAAGGACACCAAATCCTCACAGCTGCACTAATAGACAGTATCATGATAAATGGAGACTTGAGTGAATTTGTCAAGTATTTCATTGTACTTGGATCCATAACCAAAAAAATCAATAGATTTGTTGCACTGGACAAGCCTGTTGCAAAAGACATCTTATAAGTGGTAAAAACAAAGATGTCACTTTGAGAATTAAGGAGTATCTAACCCAAACACCATAGTGTTTTATGTTGTCTCATATGAATGTGAAGGTAGGACAATGAATACGGAAAACTAGAAAAGAACTGGTACATTTGAATCATGAGTTCAATAGGATACCTTCTGGAGGAATGCCTATTCCTTCAGTGTGGATTATGACTCATTGGAAAGAAAACTGAAATCCTTATGATTGAGCCAATAGGGAATATCATGATAAATGGAGAAAAGGTTCAAGTTGCCTTTCTTGGATCTACAATTAATGCTTAGGGGAGCAACAGTCAAAAGATCAAATGGGGTGTTGCATTTGAGTAAATCGTCTGCACAAACCTCTTTAAAGTGCTGAAAAACAAGCTGGCTATTGGAAGACTAGTGTGCACCTGACCCAAGTCAGGGTATTTTCAATTTCCCCATGCTCAAGTGAAAGTTGGACATTGAGTAAGGAAGACCAAAGAAAAATGGATGCATTTGAATTATGGTACTGGCAAAGAATCTTGACAGTAATATGGACTGCCCAAACATGAACAGATCTGTCTTGGAAGAAGTATAGCCAGAATGATCCTTAGGGGCTAGGATAGGGAGACTTTATTTCACAAACTTTGGACACGTTTTCAGGAGACATGAGACCCTGGAGAAGGATATCATGCTTGGTTAAGTACAGAGACAGCACAAAAGAGGAATATCGAGGGCAAAGCCCCAGTGGTGTAGCGGTTGTGCATGGGAATGCTGCCCACTGGGTTGGCCGTTCAAATCCAGCAGCAGCTCTCCAGGAGCAAGGCTGGGCCTCCTGCTCCCACCAGAGGGCAGTGATGTCCCCCCAAAAAAAAGATTGAAGAAAAGAGGAAAATCTATTGACAGTCATTGCAACTGTGGACTCAATCATGATAATATCCATTGTGAGGATATTGTAGAACCAGGCGATGCTTTGTTCTGTTGGACATCAGATCTCCATGAGTGGGAATGGATTCAATGGCAGTGAACAACTACAACATGGATGGCTCACTGTTGTTCCACATGCTAAATCTATATATAGAAAGTAGGAAGTTCAGATGGGATTGGGGAACAAAATGACCCCTTAAAGCAATTATGTTTTTCCTCCAGGCTCTACTCAAATCTAGGTGGAGTGGCAAAGAAAAATATACTCACACATAAAACAAGAACGTCTGAAGGCAATTCTTTTTTTTTTTTTTTAAATAAACTAGGGGAAATTCTCCCAGGGTTTCTTAATTGCTGTATAAAGAGAAGAGATTTTGTATGAATAAAATAAATGAATTCATAAGAAGTTGAAGACTAAAATGGAAATATATTTTCCCTTCTGGGCCTTCCTGTTCCTTATTACTGTGGGACAGAGAAAGCAATTTTGTATTCCTTATATTGATACTTCAACTCTAGCCATATAGTGTTGGTCAATTGGAAAACCAGGAATTGTGGAAAGTTTAGTCTCAATTTTTTGAACTAATCTGATTTTAAAGGATGGTAAAACCAAATACTGGTGAGGCACTGTTAACTTCTCACTTTAAGATCAGAGGTTCACTTGTTCATTGAACAGCAAGCATTGTGGTAGGCACTGAGAATATCATGGTGAACTCTCCTTGGTGGAGAAATGTATCCCTAAATACCAATTTAGCGCTAACCAAAAGTCAACTGTGTTAAGGAGCAAAGTTTTTCAAAATGCAGGGTTCTCTATTCTTGTTTAAATACTTCCCTTAGTCGGAGTCATTTGAGTTAGCTCAGGATATACAAAACTTAATGGACGGCAGAGAGGAGCACACGTCTGCTATATTGAAGGACTCACCTACCAACTCAACAGGGACACGGTCAACAAATTGTGATTACCCACGCTGTGCTGAGACATTAGAATGTGGCTGGGGGAGAAGAATTCAATGCTCATGAGTCATAAACTTTAAAACAGGCCAACTGAGCCAGAGTTCTTTTAAGCATATCTAACAAACCATATGTGAGCCAGATCTCTCCAGCAGGACAGAGAATGTGTGACCCCTTAGTTACTCTAAGTGTAGTGTCTGAGGAACTATAATATGATCACTTTGGTGATTGGAACAAGGTTTATTTTACTGCTAAAGATACACTGGGCCTAGATCAAGGGAGCCTGTCAGTGGATCATTGAGGAGGATGGAATGCTATGCAACTATGTTGCTAGAAGTTTTAAGCTCACTCCTAATTAAAAGCACTTGTGATGGGGCTAAACACTGGCATTTGTTCTTGGACTACTTTTTATTGTAATTCTAAGCAAGTCGTACAAGTAAGTACAGATATATATATCCCAGCCCTTGTCCAAATGCTATATGAGAGGGTTCATGCATCATTATATCCAGTCATCCAGTTTCAGGAACCAAAGAAAGAGGATTAACACCTAATGATACTTATTCTTCAGTTTAGTTACATGATTATATGATTGTTGTCTATGTTTATTCTCTTTTCCATGTTCATAGATAGAAAGAGGCTTCTGGATAATGACTGAGCTATTAGCAAAGGGAAAACAAATATATAATCTTTCTTAGCATTTCCTCAAAATACTTTTATCTAAACTTCTTATTGACATTCTAGAACAATGTAGGTATTAGAGAAACTGTGACAAGATAAGTTTGGTCATCAAAAGCCTAATGTAAAATACAATTTGGACAATGTTACATATAAGGAAAGATATAATACACATCAAGGATTTAAGCCCCAGAGTTAGAAATCTTGAAATTTACAACACAGATCTTCTGTTCTGCAAAAGCTAAAATAAGTAGTATCTTTGCTCCAGCATACTGTAACAGAGGACAATACTGGGGACACATGGCAGGGAGTGTGTCTGGTGTCTGTCAACCCCCACAGTGGGTCGAGCCAAGAAGGGAACATAGGAGATCAGCAATGGGAGAAAAGCAAAGGCACAACCCTCCCCCCAACCCCGAGGAGTTCCCCAAATAGATTTCAGGTTTGGAGGGCCAGTTCCCCCAACCCCCAGGACCAGTGGGGAGGTAGTCATCAAGGTCAGTGGTCAGACACAAAAGTATCTATGCTTTTTCAGGATTTTTTCCCCCAGTCTTTAATTTTCCTTTTGATGCTTAATTTGCTTTTTTTCTCTTTTTATTCTATTTTTTCTTTCTCCCAATCTCTTTAATTGCTGTTTTGCCTTCGAATATAAGATAGGCATGGGGATTAAGCCTGAGGAGAAAGCAACTGGACTTAAGGTTGTGGAGGGACTTTTGAGAGGGAGGGGTTAATGTGGGGAAGAACCAGTGAGCAAACAACCCCATAGACAGGAGAACAACAAGGGAATTAAAAGCAAACTTAAGGAGGACATAGTGATCTCAGTCCTGTTGGAACAATAATCATCTAGCTGAAAGGAATTACTAAAAGGCAAAAATGGGGTGAGTGTGATGATAGGGCAGGAGGAAGGTATAAGAAAGCAGAGGAAAGATCTAAGAAGCAAATGTATGGCTAGAGGTATAAACATAGGTGTGTACTATGTAAATATATTAATTCATAAAAATAGTGGTAATGGCCTATAACATATATTTATAGAGCAATACACTGAGGAAGTGGATGGACTTTGTGCTTCTGCGCAAGCCCTGCCTCAACACAAGAACACTTTGTTCTAACAACCTGAAATTCTGTGAAACTCACCCTCCCTATATGATCACAGAAGACAAATTGGGTGCCTAAGCAAATGTGGTGAATAAAGCTGATGGTGCCTAACTATCAAAAGATATAGCATCTGGGGTCTCAAAGATTTGAAGATAAACACGTGGCCGTCTAGTGCAGAAGCAACAAGCCCACATGTAAGAAGCACACCAGTCTGTGAGATCATGAGGTATTGGCAGAATCAGGCAACAAACACCAGAAGGTCCAAACCAAACAAATAAACAAACAAACAACACATTATTGAGAATGAGGAGGGTTGGAGCAGATACCCCGAACCCATCTGTAGACGATAGAACATCCCCTCACAAGCGTCATAAGGAAGGGCTGAGTCAACCAGGGAGCAGTATACCTCTGATGACACACAACATTCCTCTGGTTCTTTGAGGCATCCTCACCCCGACTATCATGTCCCTAGTCCTTCTTTTCCGTTCCAGCTAGACCAAAGCATGCACACTGGTACAGACAAGAGCTCGTGAGACATGGGATCCATGTCTGATAAATGACTCGGGAACAGAAACTGGAATAGCAGTACCAGGAGGGTAGGGGAAAGGTGTGAAGGTCATATACGAAGCTGGAGGCTTCTACTGACTCACATGGTTTCTGTGGTTGAAGAATTCAGGATTGGCAGGAGCACCACGGGCTGCAGAGGCACGCAAACCCAAGGTTGATAGATCAGATTTGTGACTGGAGAGGTGAGTGAACCCAGCGTTGTCAGTTTTGATGGTAGGTTACTTAAGGCTTCAGAATTGGTGAGTAATATGGAAGGTCATTGGCTCAAATCCAATGAACTAGAGGTTGATGAGGCAGATGCAGCAGCTAGGTCCAGCAGAAAGCAAACATGGTTCCAGGGTGCCTATTTATATAATAAGTAAGGCCCACCCAAAGATATCCTCATCTGAATGGTAACAGTGTTGCACCTGAGTAAGTTGACTGTATTTCACTCTGGGATCCCTGGCGGTATAGTGATTACTCATTGAGGTACTAACCTGGAAGTCGGCAGTTCAAAACTACAAGCTCTTTCTTGGGAGAAATATGAGGTTTTCTGTTTGGTAAAAAGCTACTGCCTTGATGGACACTGGGCATCCACTTAAGGACTCCCTCAACGCAAGAATGCTTTGTTCTATTAAACTGGCATTCCATGATGCTCACCTTCCCGACATGATCACTATAAACAAAATGAGTGCATAAGCAAATGTGGTGAAAAACGCTCATTGTGCCCAACGATCAAAAGATATAGTGTTTGGGGTCTTAAAGCCTTGAGAGTAAACAAGCGGCCATCTAGCTCAGAAGCAACATAGCCCACGTGGAAAAGACACACTAGCCTGTGTGATTACGAGTGTCAAAGGAATCAGGTATCAGGAAGCAAGAAACAAAAATCATATTATGAATGAGGGGGAGTGCCGATTGGGGGCCTAGAGTCCATCTGTAGGCAACTGGACATTCTCTTACAGAAAGGCCTTGGGGAAGCAGGGTAGCAACAATGAAACACACAACTTTCTTCTATTTCTTAAATGGTTCCTCCCCTCCACTATCATGATTCCAATTCTACCTTACAAATTGGGCTAGACAAGAGGATGTACAATGATACAGATAGGTACTGG
>PVJH01017607.1:0-47261 GCA_004026705.1 Nesogale talazaci | reverse complement strand
GCCACTCTCACCAGTGGTCCCAAGGGGTTCTCCAGGTTTCCAGGTCCTATCTGTACACCCTTTGGTGTAGTTCATTTTGTAAGGTAGAATTGGGATCATGATAGTGGGGGTGAGGAAGCATTAAAGAACTCGAGATAAGTCGTATGTTTCATCATTGCTACACTGCACCCTGACTGACTTATCTCCTTCCCACACCCATTCTTTAAGGGGATGTCCAGTTGCCTACAGATGGGCTTTGGTTCCCCACTCCTCTTCATTCACAATGATATGACTTTTTTGTTCTTAGATGCCTGATAACTTATCCCTTCAACACCTCATGGTCACAAAGGCTGATGTGATTCTTTCATGTGGGTTTTGTTGCTTCTGAGCTAGATGGCTGCTTGTTTACTTTTAAGGCCCTAGATGTTATATCTTTTGATAGCTGGGCACCATCAACGTTCTTCACCACATTTGCTCATGCACACATTTATCTTGAATGATCTGGTCAGAAAAGTGATCATCGTGAAATGCCAGTTTAATAGACCAAAGTGCTCTTGCTTTGAGGGAGTACTTGAGTGGGTGTGTCCGGAGCCATCCAACCAGGACATGCTTGACCTTGCTACAGTCACTAGTCTGAACTCTGTTACTGTTTGTTGCCTGAGCTTAGTAGTCTATTATCTTTATAACAGTAAACAGCCCTGCCTTTTGAAGCTTGACTTTCAGACGTACTGACCTTCATTTGTTAACATGCTAATTACCTAGGCTTATAGATAAGGCATTTCTGCTTGTCTTGACTTGCAGCTTTGTGATTGGTTGCTATAAGTTGCCCGCTTCACTCCTGTATACCCTTATTAGCATACGGACGTCTTTGAGGACTACAGCCCCTTTTGCTCATCATATTTGGCGCTTGTCCACGATTGGCTCCCTGTTGACTTTACCTCATTAGCATGAGCTGTGACCTTTATTCCTGACATTGACTATATATACCCTAAGTTTTGCTCCAATAAACGAGACTTGATCAGAATCCTGTCTTGTCTCCATTTCTCGCGTCTCTTGTCCCCCCAATTCCCGCTCCTCCTTCCAGGACTTGCGAATTACGGACCCGCAGACCGGGACATGGGTGCCCAATGTCCATCTGCTACCTCAATACTAAACCTACAAATATATGCATGTAGATCTGTTTCACCATCATCACATATAAATATATTTACATATGTATATACCTGTATTTAGACCTCTATAAATGCCCCGTGCTTCCTAGTTCTTTCCTCTATTTCCTTTTACTTTCCTGAGGTCCCACTATCATGCTCATCCTTTATTTGGGTTTCAGTAATTTCGCTTGGTTACATTGCCCTTGATCAAGTCCTACCAGGCCTCTTACACCCTCCTTGCAACTGATTTTGGATCACTTGTTGTTCCCTTGTCCTTGGAATGGTCAACACCACCTCATTTCCCCCACATCTACCTCTCTCTTGTCCCCCCAAAACCATCAGTCTCATTGTTTCCCAATTAGTTCTTATGATGTGGCCCTATGCCATATTTGCCTTAATGAATAGAACACTGAAAATATGGGTTCTCTAGCAAAATGTGCACGGGACTGCGGCCCACTGGGATGGAGGTTCAATTCCAGTTCACAGGAGCAAAGGCTGGGCCTCCTACTCCCACCACCTGAGGGCAGTGATGCCAAAAAAAAAAAAACCAAAAAAAAAATACTGAGGAATCTGAAAGACACATTAAGGAAACAGTTCTAATTACATGAACATCTAAAAAAAATAAATTGTTGCTGTTGTGCCATGTTGGCACAGAAAAACCTAACTATCACAATCTTCACCCTTCATTTCCAACTGTGCTGGTGTGTCTGTTTCATTGACTGGCTGACTGTCAAACCGGAATCTGATTTGCTTCATTGTCACACCCTGTCGTTCACAATAGGCTTTCATTAGTTTACTAAATGATGTATGCTCCTTAATCTTTCTTTTAAAAAAATTAATCATTTTATTGGGGGTTTTACAAATCTTATGACTATCTATCATAATGTGTGTACTTTGATCTGGCCAGATTTGTAAGGTGGAACTGAGTCATGGTAGTGGTGGGGAGGAAGTATTCAGGAACTAGAAGAATGATGTGTGTTTCTGTGGTGTTAAACTGCACCCTGGTTGAATTGTCCCTTTCTGATAACTCTTCTGTGGGGAGATATACAGTTGTCAACAGCTAGGTTTTATGTTTCCATTTCAATCCCCTTCTTTCACATCTATATAATTGTTTGTTTTGGATTTTGTGTTACATGATACTTTATGTGTTGACACCTCATGATCACACAGGCTGGTGCGCTTTTTCTACATGGACTTATTTGCTTCCCTGCTAGATGGCTGCTGAGTTAACTTCAAGCCTTTAAAACCCGAGGTGCCATATCTTTTGATAGTCAGGCACCATCCACCTTTCTCACCACATTTGCCATCAAACCCTTGATCAAACCCTACCAGGCCTGCTTGCCATCATTTTTAGATGTCTTGTTCCCTTATCCATGAGTTTTTTGACTCTCCACTCCCTCTCCTCACCCTGTCCTCTCCCGTGTTCCCCCAGGACTGCCAGTCCTATTGTTTTCTCCTTGGGATTGTTTGTCCTGCCTATTTTATATAGATTGGCATAGGACAAAAGAAAAACAACAGCAACAAAAAAACCCTCCATATTTCCAGGTCTGTATGCTGACTCTTATGAGTGTTTCCCAATCAGGTCTGATGAGGTGCCAAGGCCTGTCCTCTGAGTCAGAAACCTATTTTCAGTATTCCTCAAGGACTTGATTACTTCTTCCCTCCTGCTTCCCTGTTGCATTCCCTTTGAGTTTCACCCTGCCCCTTAATCTTTAAGTGCACCACATTACCATCCTGCCCTGTCACCTCAAATTAATATGAACATTGTTCTCAGTCTTGACTCCTTCCTAGCGTTTCTCATAGTCCATGGTGAGTTCCAATATGTCTTCAGCTGCCGCTTCACAAAAGAGGTACCAGGTCTAACCTGAGCACATATGCAACACCAAGAGTGGGAGAAAAAGCAAAATTTAAAACTTTTGTTCATTGAAGGACATTATCAGCAAAGGAAAGAAAGAGACTACTTACTAGGATTTTATCTTTGGAAACCATACGCCGGATAAAAATCATATATCTATTTAGCATCATAATAATAGACAAATAAGTTGATCACGTTATGAGCTTGAAGTGGTAGTTACATAGTCTTGTGTCAATGTGAGGGCATTAAGAGTGAAGGGATTTAATTCTACCTTACAAATCTAGCAGGGCTGAAGCATGTCCATTGGTACAGATAAGAACTGGAACCTCTACTCTCATTGTTGACCCTGAAAGGGGGGTAGCTATCCTGGATTGCCTGTGTTGCAGGCTCTTGTCTATAACATTGTGCATGTTCTGGTCTATATGATTTGTAAGATGGAATTGAGAGTAGAGATTCCAGGAGAATTAGGGGAGGGTGGGGGGAGAAAGGGGAATTGATCACAAGGATCAACCTATAACCCTCTCTAACGGGGACAAACAATGGAAAAGTGGGTGAGAGGCGATGGCAGATGATGTAAGATAGGAAAATAATAATCTATTAACTTATCAAGAGGTTCTGAGGGAGGGTAAAGGTGGAGAGAGGAAGGGAGGGAAAAGAAATGGGGAGCTGAAATCGGGCTCAAGTGGGAAGAGAATGCTTTGAAAATGATGATGGTGGGCTGAGCCCCGGTGCCGTAGTGGTTGTGCGCAGGACTGCGGCCCATTTGGATGGAGGTTCAATTCCGCTCCACCAGAGCAAAGGCTCGGCCTCCTATTCCCACCACCAGAGGGCAGTGATGCCCCCCACCAAAAAAAAAAAGAAAATGAGGATGGCAGCATATGTACAAATGTGCTTGGCCAGCTGGATGAATGTATGGATTGTGATAAGAGATGTAAGAGCCCCCAATAAAAGTATTTTTTAAAAAGAGCTGGAAGCACAGAGAATTTTCAGGACAGACAAGCTCCTCAAGACTAATGATGAAAGTAGCAATACCAGGAGGGGAAGTTGCGGGGAGGAAGGGAGAGCTGATCACAATGATCTACTATAACTCTCTTCCGGGGAGACAGATGCAGAAGTGTGGGAGGAGAGAGACATTGATCAGTGTAGGATATGAAAAAATAGTTATAATTTATAAATTACCAAGGGTTCATGAGGTTGAGAGAGTGAGGAAGGGAGGGGAAAAAATGAGGAGCTGATACCAAGGACTCAAGTACAAAGAAAATGTTTGAGAAGGATGAAGGCAAAATGTGTGCAAATGTGCTTGACACGATGTATGTATGGATAGATGGTGATAAGAGCTATATGAGCCCTCAATAAAATGATGTAAAATACATATAAAAATGGGGCTGAGCCCCGGTGGCGTAGTGGTTGTGCGCGGGACTGCGGCCCACTGGGATGGAGGTTCAATTCCAGCAGTGGGGCTGGGCCTCCTCCTCCCACCACCGGAGAGCAGTGATGCCCACCCCCCCAAAAAAAATGAACCCCCTACTTTATATTCTCATAGCTCCCTATTTTATAGTCCCATTGTCCTCTGTTCTTCCATGCTCCATTTTTTGTACTAATTAAGATCTGCCTGCCTTGTCCAAAAAAAAAAAAAAAGAGTTAAGGGGTAGAGTCTGTCCTGTCAATTCTGTCACAGCTTGATGATGCCTCCTGTGGGCATGACCTTCTCATGAGGATTCTGGGTACTTCCTCTCTCTATGCCTTTGTCTTCCTGCCGATATGCCACACGGAGACTTGCTAAGCTGTGTGAGAGTCTTTCTCTCTCTCTCTCTCTCTCTCTCTCTCTCACTCGCTCTTCCTCTTTGCTTGACCTTCCTGTTGAAAAGTCACTCTCAAAGAGCTGGAGACCTGGGCCAGCACTAAGGTGCTTCCACTGCCATTAGATCCATAAGACGTCACTCACTGACCTGTGATTTTCTTGCATTCGGCATCATTGCATGTGCTGCATGAGTCTGAAGAGGAATTTATCGACTAGTATTGTACATATGGGTTAATATTGGACTTATAGACTTCATATGTACTGGACTGGGATGTTTTCTCTTTGATATAAAGCTCTCTCGCTCTCTCTTTCTTACACACATATGAGTGTCTCTGGATTTGTTTTTCTAGTCAGTCCAGACTAATACAAGATATTTTACCAAAGAGGTCTCTTAAATGTCCATTAAACAAATGAAAATATGCTCCGTTTCTAGCTGAACCCTGGTGGCACAGTGGTTGTGTGCAGGACTGTGGTCCAGAGGGTTGATGGTTCAAATCCAGCAGCAGCTATCCAGGAGTAAGGCTGACCTACCTACTCCCACCAGGGCAGTGATGGGAAAAAAAAAAAAGAAGAAAGAAAATATGCTCAGTGTGGTGGTCATGTGCTTATGTTAATTTCATGATTGACATGTGGGGGTGGAGTCTATCCTGTTAATATGGAGATAGCCATTGAGTAGCCAATGAGGCCTCTGTGTGGGCCTGGCTTTCTCCTGATACATCTGGGAAATCTCTCAATATTCTCCTCATGGAGATGAGAAGCCATCTCCCCAGTTATTGGGAGTTAGTCTCAGAGACAACAAACTGCAGACAAGGCAAGATGGCAGTGTCCGAGGAGATGGAGTAGCCGAAGGAGAAGTCACACGGCCTTGCCCTGATGGAACCAGACCTGTGAAGTTGGAGAAGCCACATGGAGACCCCTGCCAGAGCTGAGTTGCTTCTACCACCACTGGATGATGTTGATGGACTGTGAGCCCTGGAAATGAGGAGCCATGAGGGGACCCCTGCTAGCACTGGGACTCTGCATCCACTGGCCTGTGACTTCTTGAGTCGGAAGGAGACTTTATAGACTGGTATCAGACATATGAGCTAATATCGGACTTGTGACTTTGTACTGGAGTGGGTTGGGATGCTTTCTTAATGCTTTCTTAATTTCTCTTATATATAGACCATACCCGGACTGAGCCCCGGTGGCGTAGTGGTTGTGCACGGGACTGCGGCCCACTGGAATGGAGGTTCGATTCCAGCAGTGGCTCCACAGGAGCAAAGGCTGGGCCTCCTACTACCACCACCAGAGGGCAGTGATGCCCCCCCCCAAAAAAAAAAAACCCAAAAACCCATACCCTTATATCCATATGTGAGCCTATGTATTTGTTTCTCTAGTTTACCCATACTAACACACTCAGTTTTATTAGACATCATAGAGATGTAAATCAAAACTGCAATGATATACTGAGTTATAGTCAATTAATATGGCCTTTCTAGCTGTAATTCCTTATGTGATATGCTATAATTATGGGATTTGCAGACCTGTCTCTATGATTCCATTTGGAGGGCATTCTCTACTAACTACCAGGAATAGGATAGGATTAAGAGCTGACTTTAGTAGATGGTGTATATTAGGCAGAGGTCTCTAGAGAAGCAAAACCTGGACAGTTACGATTACATATTCATATAGAGATTGATCGACTATAGACAAAGGTTTGCCTGGGCGGGGGGTTAATGTCAGGTACACAATTGGAAAGGAACACAATTGCAAAATGAATAACAAAGACATCTGGGAACAAAATATGGATATAGAACTCTTTACATGAGCACAGAACGTGAAAATATTCATGCCCCCTGGGAATGCTACCCAAAAGGGGTTCTCAGAGAGGAGCCTTTCAATAATCACATGAACAAGATAGCCTCGTCTTCCTCCTCGGCCAATCCTGACATTGTCCAATGATATCCTGATAAAAGTGGCCTAATGTTGAAGACAAATGTGGCATTGAGTTACTGTGCTAAACTACAATTTCCAGAATTCTATTTATTGTATGTTTCCAGTTAGAATGCATCACTAGAGAGATTTTTGTGAGATTGTGGATGTCAGAAAGGTGGCAACAGGTGCATTATGCTGTATAACTATATCATCATTGTTCTGCAAACTCCCCTTGGCATGAAACAGAAATTGAGCTAGTTGAATGTGTTTATCTCAATGATAAAAGGTAGTTGCTTCTTCAGAATGCTTTTGCCACCAAAGTATGAGTCAACAAGGAATAGGACAAGTTGCACCCCATGCTTTCTTATTCTAGCCCATGTTTATGGCGTCCCTTCCCCCAAGCCCTGCTTACTACCTTTCTTTCTGTCTGCCCTAAAGACCTCAAGGTCCTGCCTCAGATTGAAAGACAGTGTTAGAGTGACTGCTTAACTGCTCTGCACAGTTATATAAGTCAATTCCCTGTAATAAATATCCATCCTTACAGATTTATCTATTAATTGATCGATCAATCATTTCACAGATTTTGCTTATCTGGTTTTGCTTATCTGACTGAAATTAGAATTGTTTTAAGTCCAGACCCTCTTCTATGCATCTTTCTTCTGGTCCTGCTTGAATTTCTAGTGGGGAAAATTTGTAGATTGATGGCAATTCCTCCAAACAGGAGGTTTTTCTGACATTTAAATCAATGCTGTCTACTACAGCTATTTAAAAAAAGTTTTTTCTACCACATCTATTTTATCCATTGTCAGTTACATACGCAGAAAGTGACTTTCCTGCCAATTTCTCTAACCAGTTCATGTCAGGTATCTCTCTACCAGAAATTTAAATTTATATGGGAAAGGTTGATTTTACCATAGCACTTGAAAACTACATTTTTTCGAGGAAAAAATTAGTTATGTGAGTACTCTTAATGATAACAATTATGTTGTGAAAGTAATATGGTGGGAAAGGTCTATTTTCAGGCAAGTACACAGTCTTTACATCTTTTTGTTTCCAAGACGACAGTAGCAGAACTTAGACTCATTGTTGTATTGATGATGTCATTCACAACTAAGTAAAGAACTCTGGAAAGCATGTCCCCCTGGGCAGTGTCTATTCAAACTGAGAAGTGTCTATTCAACCAAGAAGATGTTTTTAAAGAAATTATTCTTACTTCCTTACTTCTCATCATTGGATGTTAAAACCAAGCTTTATAATACAGAAACGGATGACTTATTTCTTGAAATCCTGATGCAGAATATTTCATCATCGCCTGTGTTTATAAAAGAGGTTTCCTTAAAGCTACATGAAATGTTCACTGTGATCGAATTAAACACAATCCACCAGGCTGGCGTATGTGAGTGTACTTTTGGGACAAGGACATTTTTGCAGTCTACGGAAGCACGCCAGTACTTGTATCACCTTCAGCGCAAGCAGGAATTGATAGAAAAACCAAGTACCATTAAGCAACTAGCAGAAATGGGAAAACTTGATATAGTGTGGAAAAGAAATCTAGGTGAACCAGCATATCTTCACACTATCCACCTTGCAATAGAGACTTCAAAACATGAAAATATGAGATTGTCCTTGGAGACAATCCCAGATACTGTAATTCTAGAAAAAACTTTCCATATTACCTGTAAGATAGCAAATTGCAGTGACAGGAAAATGAAATTGGCCTTGCAAGTGTGTGATACAGCGTCTCTTCGCTGGTGGGGGTGTTCAAGAAGATGTCTGGGAACGCTGCATCCATGTTCATCCTTCTGTTTTACCCTCACACTGCTGTTCTTGAAACCAGGCCTTCAGAGTGTCTCTGGCATACAGATAAAAGACAAAATATTAAAGAAAACCTATACTTATGATGATGTTGCAAAAGTCTATGTGATACTGTCAAATGGCTCAAATTAAAAATTGAAGAAATTTTCCAGTGTTATTCTTTCCAGGGAACTTCAGGAAAAGTTGTTTGATATATTTGTCAGTAGCAAAATTATCAACTACTATCAACTATAAGGAAAATTATTTTAATTTTCTTTAAGATCTTGAATGAATTTAAGAATTAACTATTTCTTGATTTTTAATAGAAATTAATCCAGCTGAGCCCCGGTGGCGTAAGTGGTTGAGTGCGGAACAGCAGCCCGCAGGCTTGGCGGTTCAAATCCAGCGGCGGCTGGGTAGCGCCCATGACCACCAGCGGCAGTGATGCCCACACCAAAAAAAAAAAAATTAATCTGTTTCTGTCAAAAGCATATATGACTACTTTATAATAGTACTATTGTGTATTTCCTAATTTTTTTTTCTTTTTTTAAGGCATCACTGCCCTGGTGGTGGGAGTAAGAGGACCAGCCTTTGCTCCTGGGAGCCGGAACTGAACCTCCATCCCAGTGGGCCGCAGTCCCGCGCACAACCATGTATTTCCTAATTTTTATGACTTCACTAAGGTAATTAGAAGTAGACATTAGAATTTTCTTAATACTGAGGCTATCATTGATACACCTACTTTCCAGAAATACTTGATGACATATAATTCAATTTGCATTAAGAGAATAAAAACATTGTGATATTGTAAAATTATTATTACATTCTTGGAGTGCTCTCCCACTTTCTCTTCTCTGTGCACAGCATTTGACATAGACCAATTCAGAAGGATTTGTGTCTGAAGACCCACCTACTGAACCAGGAATTACTTTAAAGAACTCAGGTACTTATTTGGACTAAAAGTTATAACATCCTAGTGAGAAAAGAAGAT
The DNA here is from genome assembly GCA_004026705.1 of Nesogale talazaci. Lineage (NCBI taxonomy): Eukaryota > Metazoa > Chordata > Mammalia > Afrosoricida > Tenrecidae > Nesogale > Nesogale talazaci. Next base: position 37,773 of record PVJH01017607.1, on the reverse strand, counting down.
TGATACCACTGGCTGGTGGATTTAGAAAATCACTGGACTTCGGTTTAAACCCATTGCTTTTTAGGTTGCCTAATTAATAGGCTACTTAAGTTTACTGTAGGAGTGCCACTTTCACTCTTTTTTAGCTTTTAAAAACATGTCTTACTTTTAAAGAAATCTATCTGTCGGCTGAGCCCCGGTGGCGTAGTGGTTGAGTGCGGGCCTGCGGCCCACTGACTTGGTGGTTCAAATCCAGCAGCAGCTCTCCAGGAGCAAGGCTGGGCCTCCCACTCACACAAGAGGGCAGTGATGCCCCCTCCCCAAAGAAATTTATCTGCCTATTTGAATGAGTAGTATTAAATTGTGGTCTCAGACTTCCTGCCATCAAGTTGATGCTGACTCCGAGTGACTTTATAGGACAGCTAGAAGTGCCCCTGTGCGTTTCTGAGACGGTGACTGTTAATAGGAATAGAAAGCCCTGTTTTCTTCCGGAGGACTGGATGATGTTGTTGAACTGCTTACCTTTGCAATTAGCAGCCCAACTCATGACCAGGGCTCGTAAACTTTGTGTCCAGTCTCTAACATTTATTTAAATTTAAATAATTTTATTGGGCTGAGCCCCGGTGGCGTAGTGGTTGTGCGCGGGACTGCAGCCCACTGGGATGGAGGTTCAATTCCAGCTCCACAGGAGCAAAGGCTGGGCCTCCTACTCCCATCACCAGAGGGCAGTGATGCCAAAAAAAATTTTAAAGAATAATTTTATTGGGGGCTCTTATAGCTATTATAACATTCAGTACATCATCTGTAGCAAGCACATTTGCACACATGTTGCCACATTCATTTCCAAACATTTTCCACTTGAACCCTTGGTATAAGCTCCTTTAAAAAAAAAAAAAAGCTCCTCTTTCCCCTCCCACCCCTTTTTAAAAAATGAATCATTTTATTGGGTGCATTCGTTGTTTTAATAAACAGGATTTAGTCATTTAAGTTTTTAAATATGAATAAGTGAACAACCAATGCAGTTTACTTTTAAAAAGCTTTTTTTTTTTTTTTTGGCATCATGCTCTCCGGTGGTGGGAGTAGGAGGCCCAGCCCCACTGCTGGAATTGAACCTCCGTCCCAGTGGGCTGCAGTCCCGCGCACAACCACTATGCCACCGGGGCTCAGCCATATTTTAGTTTTTTAAGGAAAAAAACCAACCATATTGTTTTACACAATTGAACCATTTTGCATTCCCACCAGAGATGGATAAAGGTTCTTATTACCCCACAGTTCCACCAGCATTTATTATATTCTGGGTTTTTTGGATCTTAGAATGAAATAGTATCTGTAGTAATAATCTATTTTAGAAGAATAAGTATCAGATTAATTCCAAGGATTTGGGGATTTATGATGTCTCAAATGTCCATCTCTTCCATTATGCTAAAACCTCCTAGAACAAGTATCTGCATCAAAGTTGCAGAATGTAGGGTTAAGATAGAAAAGTAAATTGACTTACTACATATCATCAATGCATGCCATCAATGAATATTGGGATTCGAAATTAAAAACAGTATAATTTACATTAGTACAAAAATGAAACGATGAAACATTTATTTAAAAACAAACACAACATGCATATAGTCGATACAAAGGAAGCTAACAATTTGGTTGAGAAAAAAATCTAAATACAAAGGAGTTTTTAAAAATTTATGCCTACTCCCACCACCGGAGAGCAGTGATGCACCCCCCCCAAAATAAATTTATGGACCAGGGGGCAGTGATGCCCCCCCCCAAAAAAAATAATAAAAATTTGTGGAAAAATAGAATGAAAAGATAGTAGAAGTTTTCCTCAAAACCTTTGAAACCAGTTATAATAATCTCTTTTAGAAGAATCTGAACCAGACTAGTCCCAAATAGTTAGAGATTAATGATATTTCAAATGTCCAACTCTTCCATGATGCTATTCACCTACTCCTCCCTTGAGCATAGTCTGGGTTCTATCAATTGTTCCAATGTCCCCTAGAGACTCATGAAATCTGAGGAATTGTCTCACATGGTGCTTGATGCTGTCTAGCCCCAAATCTGAATGACAGGCAAGGGTGAATCAAATGTAGTGTCTAGAACTAGAAGCCCCAAATGTCCAAAAGTCACAGCAGGGGAAGAGATGAACGTGTGAAATTGTGTGGTGGCACCCTTATACATCCAAGGAACACAAGCAAGCCATGTTATTTTCAGTCCCTATGTATTGGCATGTTAACGTTAGTACATTGACAAAGAAAGACTGAAGAAGAATCAGTACATCTGAATTGTGGTGCTGGAGAAGAACATTCAAAGTACCGTGTACTGTTTGAAGGATAAATATATCAGTCTTGGAAGAAGTATAGCCAGGGGCCTTCTTTGAAACGAGAGTTCATCTTACATACTGTGGACATATATTCAGGGGAGACCAGTCCTGGAAAAGGCTTGGTTGGTAAGGTGGATAGGCAGCAGAAAAAAGGTGGATTGACCTAGTGGCGTCAACCGTAGGCTCACGCCTAGGAACGATGTAAGGATGGCACCTCATAGTGCAGTGTTTCAATTTTTCATCCATAAGGGACCTATGTGTGGGGACTGATGCAATGGCACCTAACAACATGAATAGGAATCAACTTAATGGCCAAGGAATTCTTTTGGGGGGTTGGTTATCTGGGGTCTCTTTCCTTTGTATATGAATTTGGTCTTTCCATCTTATTAAAATATGATGATGAAATCTTAATCGGAATGGCATTATAGCCCTTCCTTTGGGTTTTATTGACCCTTTCATGATGTTAGGCCTTCTTAATCATGAGAATCGTCTTTTCTTCCTCATTGGGATTTGACCATAAGGTCTGTAGTACTCTGATGGGGAGAGATGAGGCTTTCTACTTCCGTAAAGAGTCTCAGAATCCTGTCCTAAGAGGGTCGCTATGAGATAGAATTGACTAGATGGCAGTGAGATTTTTTTTTTTTAATGTAGGTCTGTTTTGGTTTCTTGTTGCAGAGTTTTTCAAAGTGTTGTCTTGTTTTTTTCTTGTATCTTTGTATTCTCAAGTATTCCCAAGATGTATTTCATATTATTGCATCTTTTTTTGGGGGGGGCATCACTGCCCTCTGGTGGGCGTGGGAGCTACCCAGTGCTGCTCTTGAGAGCGGCCACTATATTTGGACCGCCAAGCCCGCGGGCCGCCGTCCCGCACTCAACCACTTATGCCACGGGGCTCAGCCCCTATTTCCTCTTTGAGACTTGTTTGTAAGTCAAATTATTTTCCTAATTTCCAGTTCAGGGTTTTGTTGTTGTTGTTGTTACTGTAAAGCGATTGTATTGATTTTTGTATGTTGATCTTGTACCCTGTGACTCCTAAACCTTTCCAAGAATTTCAGTAATTTTTTGCCGAATCTTTGGGATTTTGTGTTGTAGGCTATGATCTGCAAATAGAGTTGCTTTTACTTCTCTTCCAATTTAGAGGGCTTTTACTTTCTTTTACTGCCAGCTGATTTCAATTTTCCAGCACGCTCTTGAATAGGAATGGTGATAATGGGTATCTTTTTCTGGTTCTTGTTTCATGGGGAGAGTTTCAGATTCTCACCATTTATACTAATGTTTGCTATCGGAAATTCTCTCCCATTTTTATTTTATTAAGTGCTCAGATAAAAAATGAGTGCTAGATTTTGTCAAAGACCTTTTTTGTGTTGATTGATGTGATTATGTTATTGAAAATGATCGTGTAACCTTTTCCTTCATTTGATTTATGTGATAAATTGTGTGGTAGTTTTCTTTTCTAATATTGAATCATTTGTGTATATCTGATATGAATCTCACTTGGTCACAGTATGTATTTCTAAATTCTATTGGATAGTTTTGTTGAGGTTTTTTTTTACATCGATGTCCATGAGGGATAGTTGGGTTTTCTCTTCAGTGTTCTATTTTAGTAATATGTCTGCCTGGTTTTAGCATCCAGGTTATGCTAGCTTCATAAATTGAATTCAGGAGTATTCCTTCCTTTTCTTTAAGATGTAACGGAGTTTAAGTAGAATTGCCATCTCCCCTTGTGTGACTGTTTCATAGAATTCACCAGTAAAGCTATCTGAATCTGTTGTTTTTTGCTCGAAGTTCTTTTTTATTGCTATTGTATTATCTTTAGTTTGCTGTTTTATTTTCTTCCACATAGAGGTCTATTTCTGAAAAGCCAATTAATCAAATAAGGCAAACATTCAATATGTGCATCAATATCTGTCTATAGTTACTATTTCTTGTTTGTATCCTAAAATATAAACAAAAGTATTCATTTTGGGGGCTGAGGCCCGGTGGCATAGTGGTTGAGTGCGGGACTGTGGCCCATGGGCTTGGCGGTTTAAATCCAGGAGCATTTCTCCAGAAGCAAGGCTGGGTAGCTCCGATGACCACCAGAGGGCAGTGATGCCCCCCCAAACAAACAAACAAACAAACAAAAACAAACAAACAAAAGTATTCATTTTATTGTTATTATTTTAAAAATTTTGCTGGCAATAATTAAAATTTCTTGCTCTTTATATTAACTGTATTTCATGAAGACATGCTTCACATTAGTCTTTCTTAATTACAGTTTTCCGTTTTCTGGCTTACTGCATACATTATCTATTTTAAAAAATAATGTTTTCATTAGAACTAGATGGGAATTTACAGAGCAGGTCACCATTTTTGTATTAAAAACTTATGAAATGGGCTGAGCCCCTGTGGGGTAGTGGTTGTGCGCGGGACTGCGGCCCACTGGGATGGAGGTTCGATTCCAGCTCCACGGAGCAAATGCTGGGCCTCCTACTCCCACCACCTGAGGGCAGTGATGCCCCCCACCCCCCAAAAAAAAACTTATGAAACCTCCCAATGACTCGCCTACTTCTATAATTTTTGCTGATTTCCTTTTTGGATATGTTTTGTATCTTACCTGCATTATGGTGAGCAATTTTCCTTCTTTTCCCATTCTGTTAAATATTTCATCAAGAGGGCTGATGGTGGCATAGTGGTTGTGCGCGGGACTGTGGCCAACTGGGACGGAGGTTCAATTCCAGCAGTGGGGCTGGACCTCGTACTCCCACGACCGGAGAGCAGTGATGCCCCCCCAAAAACAAACAAACAAACAAAAATATTTCATCAGGAATGGATGTTGCATTTTGTCAAATCCTTTTTCTGCATCAGTTGATATGCTCGTGCATTTCTTTTACTTTATTTTATTTATATGGTGGCTTACATTGATTGTTTGTATAACGTTGAACCATCCTTTTGGATATGGACCAAACAACTGGGAATTATATTATTTAAAAAAATATGTTGGTATCTGTTGGCTGGAATTTTGTTGAGATTATTTACATAAATATTCACAAGTGATATTTGTCTATAATTTTCTATACTAGCAATTTCTTTTCTTGGTTTTGTTACCAAGATGATGCTTGCTTCATAAAGTGATTTTGGGTGTTTGTCACCTTTTTCTATATCTCAAATAGTTTGAGTAGAATTGTTGTTCATTCTCTGAATTCAAAAGTGACACAAATTTGTCCCAGACATTGTTTTTTGTTTTTTTAATGATCTGATTATTTTCTCCTTTTGTTATGGGTGTGTGCAGGTTTTATACATCAATCAATTTTGGTTTAGTTGACAAATGAGTTTACATGAATTTGTTAATTTTTCAGGTTGTGGAGTACAAACTGCCTTTTTATTTCAATAGGTCTTGCTTTGATGTCTTCTATAATTTTATGAACTAACTATATTTATTATCTTCTTTTACTGTTAGATTTACCAGTAGTTTTCAATTTCTGTGTCTCTTGTAGATACCATATTGATGGACATAGTTGTTTTTTTTTTAATTAGGCATCACTGCCCTCAGGTGGTGGGAGTAGGAGACCCAGCCTTTGCTCCTGGGAGCCGGAATTGAACCTCCAACCCAGTGGGTCGCAGTCCCGCGCACAACCACTACGCCACCGGGGCTCAGCTCGGACATAGTTTTATATTCATTCTGCTACTCTCTGTCTGCTTCTTGACTGTGCATCTAATCCATTTACATTAAATGTTATTGTTGGTAGGTATGCATTTATTGCTGCAATTTTCCTATTTTTTGTTTTTCATAATTTTCTGTGCTAATATGTTTGTGGATTTTTGTTTTTATTTTAATTTTATTTTACCATTTACTCATTCTTTGTGGTTTACCTCTTTTTGATTTTGATGATATTTATATATTTTCTTTCAGTTGTACTTCGTTATGTCTTCATGTATGAAGTTTGAAACAATCCTTTCACCTTAAAATCTACTTGATTTCCTCTCCATTTGAATATTTCATATATACACCATTCCTTATATTTACTTTGTAATTTTCTTAACTGAAAATTTATTTCTTTGGTTTTCTATTTTCAGTCTTGCAAATATTTTACTTTCAGTGCTCCTATAAATTGGGAAACTTGGTGGTATAGTGGTTATGGGTTGGACTGTAATCTGTAAGTTCCAAAGTTCAAAATTACCAGTGACTCCTTTGGGAAGAGATGGAGCTTCTACTCCTGTGAGCAGATGCAGCATCAGAGATTCACAGGGACAGTTCTGCTCTGGCATTTGGGTTGCTGTGAGTCAACATCAGTGACAGTGAGTTTGTTTGCTTTTCATAATTGGGTCGAATTCTGGGTGGCATTAATCTCAGGTTGATATCAATTGTTAATTCTGTGTTCAATGAATCCCCCTTAGTATTATCTTCCAAAGTTGGTCTTTATAAATTCCTTTAATTTCTCCGTATCTGGAAATGCTGTAATTCCCCTCTCATTTTTGAGGGATAATCTTGGTAGATATAAGATTCTAGTTCTTTCTTTAATTGTTGTGTATGCTTATTGGTGCAATATTTAACCATAGGCAAAGATAATAGCAACAACAACAATAATAGCAGGTAGAAGATGGCTACTAGATAACAAGCATGGAACGATCTTCTCATCAGCTATCAGAGAAATTCGACTAGGAGGGATAGCCTGCTCTTCTTGGCAGTGAAAATTTCAACTTTAGGAAAGTAGATGCAAGCGTTTAAAAGTGAGAGAGCATCAATCCCTCTATGCAAGCCACTCCCAAGAGCCCCACTCCTTCTCTACATTGTCAATTCTCCAGCCTCTAAACAGTGGTTCTCAACCTTGCTGACGCCACGACCCTCCAGTACAGTTCCATATGTCGTGGTGTGTCCCGGCCTGCGGGTCCGTAATTCACAAGTCCTGGAAGGAGGAGCGGGAATTGGGGGGACAGGAGACGCGAGAAATGGAGACAAGACAGGATTCTGATCAAGTCTCGTTTATTGGAGCAAAACTTAGGGTAAATATAGTCAATGTCAATTAGCTCATGCTAATGAGGTAAAGTCAACAGGGGGCCAATCCTAGACGAGTGCCAAGTATGATGCGCAAAAGGGGCTGTAGTCCTCAAAGACGTCCGTATGCTAATAAGGGTATACAGGAGTGAAGCGGGCAACTTATAGCAACCAATCACAAAGATGCAAGTCAAGACAAGCAGAAATACCTTATCTATAAACCTAGGTAATTAGCATGTTAACAAGTGAAGGTCAGTACATCTGAAAGTCAGGCTTCAAAGGGCAGGACTGTTTACTGTTATAAAGATAATAGACTACTAAGCTCAGGCAACAAACAGTAACAGAGTTCAGACTAGTGACTGTAGCAAGGTCAAGCATGTCCGGGCTGGATGGCTCCGGACAGTGGTGACCCCCAACCACAAGATGATCTCCGTTGCTACTTCATACCTGTCATTTTGCTACTGTTATGAATAAGGCAACCCCTGTGAAAGAGTTGTTTGAACTCCCCCCCAAAGGGTTCACCCCCCACAGATTAAGAACCACTGCTCTATAACAATGCAACCAGCTGAAGTTTTTACCTTGCTGCCCTCTGAAAGATAGTTAATTGTGTGGACAGCTAGGTGAAGATATAATAAGTACTCAAATTCAATTTTTTGCCTCCTCCCTTCTTCATTTTTCCTGCTTTATGCCCTGATGCTCTCTCCCATCTTGCCCTGCCTGCCCTACACAGCATACATGTACAAAAATTAACACTACCGGGCTGAGCCCCGGTGGCGTAGTGGTTGTGCGCGGGCCTGCGGCCCACTGGGACAGAGGTTCAATTCCAGCAGTGGGGCTGGGCCTCCTACTCCCACCTCCGGAGAGCAGTGATGCCAAAAAAAAAAAAAAAATTAACAGTACCAAAGAGCAGGAATCCCCTCCATAAGGTGATTTTATTTTATTTTCTTCATTTTTTTGTATTTTCATTCTATCATAACACTCATTATAGTTGTGGAGTTCTATCCCATTTTCTCTTCTGGTGCCCTCACCTGGCATGACCCCATCCTCCTGAGAATATCCATCTCCCCCTCCCTCAGGCAAAAACGGGGAGTCCTTTAGATCCTAACACACGCACCCAAACAAATACATTCTCCTCCACTCCACAGAGATCACAGACATATCCACATTCACGTTGCCTTATCATTAAAAACTAGCACCCACACTTAGAGTACCTCTGAATATTGTGTCTCTTTATCTTGTTTGTCCTTCACCTTTCTACATGCCCTCCATTATCTTTCTCTGCTCCCCCCTCTCTTCTTGTGAAATATATTTCTACGTAGCTTATTAATTCTTATCACCCCTCTTAAAATACATTTCCCATTATTTTTACAAAATTGTGGTTCTCTCCCAATAGCCATTAATTTATTAATGTAATTAATGTAATGTAGTAATTAATCACTCTCATTAATTTATTTTATTCTTGTTTTTCTTTGTTTACCCATCTATCTTAATTTTCTCTACATTTCACCATTGTATATATTTCCAGCTTCTAGTAGGCATCACCCATATCATGAATCAGAACCAATTATCTCTACAAGACCTAACAGATCAAATATCACTGATAGCTGTACCCTGATGCGGAGGAAACAGCAGTCAACCACAGTGAACAAAAACAATAAAAATAAGGAAACCAAACAAACAAGCTAAAATTACCCAAACCCAATGGAATGCTATGAAGAAGAGGCCATGAAACAACCAGAAACAGAATTCAGAAGAATACTGTTTAGGTCCTTTAATGAGACTCAAGAAACCCTCATGAGAACAACAGAAGAAATTGAAAAACTAATTCTGAAACCAAAAGAAATCCCAGAAGACAATGAGGTAACAGAATTGGGCAGTATAGTAAAATATCTGAGGGAAAAGAATTAAAATAAAAGGAAAATCAAATCGGTGAGCTCAATGACAAGCACTCTAACTACAATCGACATGAGAAACAATCAATGTGTCAGTCTGGGTAGACTAGAGGAACAAATTTCATAGACACGCATATGGCTATAAGTAAAAGGTTTATATACAAGAGGAATGGGACATTGAGAAAGCATTCCAACTCTGTCCAGTCCAAAGTCATAAGTCCGATATTAGCCCGATCCCAGTCTATAAAGTCTCCTTCCGATTCACGAAGTCACAGGCCAGTGGGTGCAGAGTCCCAGTGCTGGGGGGCGTTCCTTCATGGCTCCTCGTTTCCAGGGCTCATGGTCCATCAACAGCATCCAGTGGTGGCAGGAGCAACTCATCGCTAGCAGGGGTCGCCAGGTGAGTTCTCCAACTTCAGAGGTCTGGTTCCATCAGGGCAAGGCCATGTGACTTTTCCTCTGGTTTCTTTAGCTCCTCGATGCTGCCATTTTTGTCTTGTCCGTAGCTCATCGTCTCTAAGACTAGCTCCCAACAACTGGGGAGATAGCTTCTCATCTCCACGAGCGAAATATTGTGAGATTTCCCAGACTTATCAGGAGAAAGTCATACCCACACAGAGGCCTCATTGGCTACTCAATGGCTATCTCCAGATTTAACAGGCTAGACTCCACCCCTACATCTCAATCATGAAATTAACATAAGCATATGACTGCCACAATCAGCAACAACAAAAACCCCAAAGGAATCAGAAGAAAGTCCAATAGTGATGTAGAAAAATATCAAGAGAAACAACTTCTCATTGGAATCCTGGAACAAGAAGAAACAAACAAACAAAAATGTCCATTGAAAATAGTGTGAGAGGACTGAGCCCTGGTGGCGTAAGTGGTTGAGTGCAGGACTGGGGCCTTGGCAGTTCAAATCCAGTGGCGGCTCTCAGAAGCAGCACTGGGTAGTACCCATGACCACCAGAGGCAGTGATGCCCACCAAAAAAAAAAAAGAAAATAGTGTGAGAAATCATTGAATAAAATTTTCCCTAGGATGCCCGATAGGGCTTGATCAAGGGCAATATAACCGAGAGGAATTACTGAAACCTGAATGAAAGCCAAACATTATAGTGGGACAAAAAGAAAGCAAAACAAAATAGAGGAAAGAAGTAGGAGGCAAAGAACATTTATAGAGGTCTAAATACAGGCAAGTACATGTGTAAATACATTTATGTATAATGATTGGGAAATAGATCTATGTACATATATTTCTAAGCTAAGTATCAAGGTAGCAGACAGACCTGAGCCTCTACTCAAGTACTCCTTCAACAAGAACACTTTGATCTAATTACCTGGCATTCCATGATGCTCAGCTTTCTGAAACAATCATTGAAGACAAAGTGGGTGCATTAGTAAATGTGGTGAAGAAAGGTGATGGTGACCAGCTATGAAAAGATATAGCACCTGGGGTCTTAAAGGCTTGAAGACAAACAAGCGACCATCTAGCTGAGAAGCAACAAAGTCCACATGGAAGAACCATACCAGTCTATGTGATCATGAGATGGGATCAGGTATCAGGCATCTAAGAATAGAAAAATCCTATCATTGTGAATGATAGGAAGTGCAAAGTGTCGTCCTAAAGCCCATCTGTAGACAATTGGACATTCCCACACAGAAGGTCACAAGAAAGAGATGAGCCAGTCAGGGTGCAGTGTAACACTGATGAAACATACAACTTTCCTCCTTAATGCTTTCTCCCTCACAGTATCATGATCCAGCTATGTCAGAGTATGTACACAGGTACAGAGAAGAGCTGTAAACAAACAACTGGCAGTTATAACAATATTAATCTCTTACAAATATCAAGAGACTTCAACAAGAAGAAATAAGAAAGGCCACGGATTGGGAATATACAATTTACAAAGGACAACACTCAAATTGCTAGCCAACACAAGAAGAAAAGTTTCCAGTTATAACCATTCAGAATAGGTTATCAAAAGAACGGTGAGATATCATTTTATAACCACAAGGATAGCCCAATTAAAAACACAGAGGAGAGGGTATGGAGAGATTGGAATCCTTTTACACTGCTGGCTTTTTTTTTTGGCTGGTGGGCTTTTAAATATGTACGACACTGTGGAAAATTATATGGTGCTACCTACAATAACTGGAAATAGAAAGAGCACACTACCCAGCAATACTTTGATCGTTGCAACCATACTCCAAAGAAGTAAGAGGCAGAACACGAACAGATGTATGTTCTCCTATGTTCATTGCAGCACAGTTCACAATGGCAAGAAGCCAGAAACAGTCCAAATGCCCATAAAAGAAAGGATAAAGAAATTCTGGTAAATACACATAATGGAATCCTATCGATCCCTACAAAACAGTGATGAAGCATCTCTTGACAAGGAGGCACCTGGAAACCATTATGCTGAGTATAGCTAGTCAATCACAAAAGGACCAACATGGTGTGTGAGTCCACTACTATAAGTAGAAACACCAAGATGAAGGCAGGCTTCTGCTCCCAGGCCATTTAAGTTCCTAATTCACATTCCAAAGCAATGAGGTAGAAAGTTGGCCCAATGTCCATGCATCTTATATCATCCCCTCAATATGTATACCTTAAAAATCACAATAACGGGACTGAGCCCCGGTGGCGTCGTTCGTGGTTGTGCGCGGGACTGCGGCCCACTGGGACAGAGGTTCAATTCCAGCAGTGGGGCTGGGCCTCCTACTCCCACCACTGGAGAGCAGGGATGCCCCCAAAAACAAACAAACAAACAAAAAAATCACAATAACATAAGAGACCTCATATCAGCTGAGGTCTATTTATCAAGATGTAGAGAGAGGATGACCATTCAGTTACTGACATTCAAAATTGTGCTAAAGTCATCCCAAATCAACAGACACTCCTACCAATGGGGTAAACAAATCTTACTAGAATGACAAATCAAGAAGGGGGAGGAGACAAATATGTCTTAGTAAGGTGGTTACATTTCTGTTCATGGGTAAACAGAGAGGCACAACCTCTCATTAGGGGGAAAATGCTTAACAATACATAAATACATATATAGACTCCAAAGGGAAAGTGTGCCTGTTGCCACGCTTCTAATTTTACTATAGCACTCAGTGTTATTTGCATATACTCGAGTGTAAGCTGATCTGAATATCAGCCAAAGTACCTAATTTTACCACAAAACTGCATTAAAGTATACTGAAAAACTCAGCTTATACATAAGTATATATGGTAGTTTCTATCCAGCCCTTGGTGACTCAGGCTGTGTGTTATAGACTATTGTGACTTCAGATTCTGTTCTTACTGGGTGTACAACATCCTTCATAGGCTACACCAGAAGGACTTGATCTGGAAACCTTGCTAAGTGAACTGAGCTCTATCTCAAACTCACGCGGAGTCCTAAGACTTATCTTTCCAACTTCCTAGTGTGAGAAGAAGTAGATGATGGCTACCCAACGTTATAGAACTAGTGGTCATTCAAGTTTGGTTTGGACCCTTGCCTTGAAGGTCACTCAGGACTATGATATATTTACGATTTTTGGGATATATTTACACTTGTAAAGCCAATCTTGCTGTGTTAGGATATGTATTAATCTGGTAGGTGTGGTTATGCCTTTGTGAATGAATCTTACTGAAAGTTTTGATCTGTCACCAACCCCTGTTGTTTATGTTCAGTCATCTAACAGTGTACACAAGTAAATCATGTTTTACAGTTTGTGGCAGGCCTATGGTATCATTTCCTTTTTTGCATAGTATTTTAAAGTCTATACCATTGGTTAAATTAATGAAATGATCCATAGAATTACCTTTTGCCCCCAGAGAGTTGATCAATAATGTTGTCTAGCATAAAATGATAATGATATCCCTAAAGTGAACGAGAGCCATATCTAAACCATAGACATATAAATGGATTTGTCTTGCCCTTAATTCTAGTCCAAATCAAAGAGCAATTCATTCTTCTAACCCCATTCTGCTAGATGCTCACCCTCATGAAGAAATCACTGATAGTATGAGTGATAAAGCAAAGTGTGAAGAAGAAACCTCATGGTTCGTAGCCATCAGAAAGCAGCCCTCTAAGTGAGGCATCACCTAAAAAGAAGCACACCAGCCTGGGCAAGACAAGTATTTTAAATAATAAAATCTAAATCTAAATAAGGAACTACTAGCAGAGCTTTAATTTTGACCACCCAGTTTGCAGAAGGCTATGAGTGAGAGTGGAAGTCAAAATGCATTTGCAGGGTCCACACATGGATTAAGCCTTTGGTGAATCTCCTCTGACCATAGTCAAAGAATATTACCCTGGTTATCAGAAAGCGTGCATCATGAAGTCCATTTTAGCAAATGTTGTTAGGTTAAAATGCAATCTTATCATTTGATCTTCCTTTTGACCCATTTGACCCATAAGCTTGTTTCAGTTTTTTAAAAGAGTGAAGGGGAAATACATGTGGATTAAGCCTCTGGTGAATCCCCTCTTACTATACAAACCAGGGATGTGGATAGCCTTGCTATCCTTCGCAGTGAATTGGAATATGGATTGTTATATATGCAATTATTAAAAAATTAAAACCTTATCATTTGATCCCTCTTGTGACTCATTTTAAATTTGTTCTAGCTTTTTATGTATTTCTTCTCTCTTTTCAATTGAGGAAGTAGAGCAGTTCAGATATACTTTTAGAACTTGTAAAGCATGCCTGTTGCTTTATATATAAAAGGAATTATATATAGATGGATCTGCATATGGAAAACTCTAAAGTGTGCCTTTTGGAATCAGGGTATTAAATTAGGGCCTTGGTCAAATTTCAGATTGTTATGAAGTTCATGGTGAAGGGACATCTATTTGCTGTAAAGAGAATGGTAATCATGAATGGAAGGTCAGAAAAAGTGTGACTCTGGATCCATTGAGCAACTCTAGAAATGAGCTATCCCTATGATAAAACACTGCCCAAGGCTCCTTGATTGGTGCCCAAGACACCTTAAAAGAGGATTTAGGACTGCGGCCCACAGGGTTGACAGTTCAAATCCAGCAGCAGCACTCCAGGAGCATGACTGGGCTTTCTACTCCCACCAGGGCAGTGATGCCACAAAAAAAAAAAAAAAAAGGAAGAGAATTTAGATAAAATATATGATGTCCCCAAATTATCACCTTTCCTTGTGGTAGTTGGCCTGAGCGAGGCCATTTTTAAAAGTTACTATTACATGAAGGCAGAGGCAGTGGAAATTCCCAAGCCCTGTCCTGGAATGTCTCAACAAGAGTCAGAGGAGGCTGAGCCCCGGTGGTGTAGTGGTTGTGCGCGGGATTGCGACCCACTGGGATGGAGGTTCGATTCCAGCTCCACGGAGCAAAGGTTGGACCTCCTACTCCCACCACCTGAGGGCAGTGATGTCCCCCCCCCAAAAAAAAAAAAAAAGAGTCAGAGGATTAGGTGCTTGGTAATTGCCCCATCCGTTATACACATGTCAAGATCCATATCCGTAAGTGCTAGGGCACTATATGCTCCATAATTGCCCATACGTTATGCTCATGTCAAGGCTAACCGCAATTAATTCTGCTTCTGTAATTGCTTGCTTGCATAGCTGCCGAGATAAGTTTGCTTATTCAGCCCCCATAAAAACCCCAGCCTGTGAGCAGACAGGACCACTCTCAGACTTGAGAGTCAGTCTCAGTACAGGTCTTTTGTTTTCCTTTCTTTTTCCTCTTTAATAAAACTTGTTCTTAAAGTCACTGAGTTGTTCTTGTCCAGCAAAAGTGTACACCCTCACCCTCTAAAATTGTTCTCTTATTATAATGTTGTAGATTATATTGTGCTCCTGATATGTGTCAAATTGGTTACATAATTATCCTCTATTTTGTGATATAATACAATTATCCTATGTGTTGTAAATCTGAATTTCAAGGATGTTAATGAAACAGAATTAGAAGGAGTTCACTTAATGCGGTTTGATACAATCTAGAGAAGTAGGTTTTACCTTGAGTCAATCTCTTTTGAGATATTAAAAGAGATTTGGCAAGGATAAAAAGCAGAGATAGAAAAGCTTGGACTACCACCAAGCAAAAAGAGTCAGGTGTCAAAAGCATCCTTTGTTAGGCTCTCAGATGTTGAAGTGAGATAAGGGCTTTTCCCAGTCCCAGTAGACAGGGAAAGAAAGCCCTGTGCTAGGACTGGCAACCTGAATTGTCTTAGCCTCTTAAATTATGAAAGAATAGACTTCTGTCTGTGAAAACCACCTATTTGTGGTTTATCTGCTACAATAGCACTAGATAAGTAAGATATGTGGCCATTGGCAAATCCGTCTGTTAACTTTACTTATTAATTCCTCGTCTGCGAATTGATCAACCAGTTCTATTGATTCTATCTGCAAAAAACAGAAGCACACACATATTTGTTCCATATTCTTCCTTCCACTTATTTTGTCTTAGGGCAAGTTTCTCCCAACTTCTTGATTTCTACTGTAATATCTTTTTTTCCCCCTGCATCACTGCCCTGGTGGGAGTAGAAAGCCCAGCCTTGCTCCTGGACAGCTGCTGCTGGATTTGAACCATCAACCCTGTTGGCTGCAGTCCCGCACACAACCACTGCGCCACCAGGGCTCAACTTGTAATATCTTTGTTTGTTTGTTTGTTTTGTTTCTTTTTGGGGCATCACGGCTCTCCGGTGGTGGGAGTAGGAGGCCCAGCCCCACTGCTGGAATTGAACCTCCGTCCCAGTAGGCCGCAGTCCCGTGCACAACCACTAGGCCTCCGGGGCTCAGCCCTGTAATATCTTTTAAAAAACCAAATTAACTGCAGTTTTTGAAAAATGCTGTAATGTTTTATCACCCATTTCCTTTTGCCTAGAGTCATTTTTTCAATTCATAACCTAGTTCAGGTGAACATTAAAAAAATCATTTTATTGGAGCATCTCACAGCTCTTATCACAATCCATACATCCATCCATTGTGTCAAGCTCATTTGTACATATGTTGTTATCGTCATTTCCAAAACATTTAACCCTGTTATATTTAATCACATTGGTGTTTCCAAGGGGTATTGATAGGTAGCTAGTATAGAGAAAAGGGGATCCATTATGCATTGCTTAAAATAAAGCTATCGGGCTGAGACCCGGTGGCGTAGTGGTTGTGCGCGGGACTGCGGCCCACTGGGACGGAGGTTCAATTCCAGCAGTGGGGCTGGGCCTCCTACTCCCACCACCGAGAGCTGTGATGCCCACAAAATAAATAAATAAATAAATAAAATAAAATAAAATAAATAAAATAAAACCATCGCTCAGCAAAGAAATGGAACACTGTGCATGCTCAAAGATCCAGATTTCCAGCCAGCAATGCTACAGCTGGATTGGCTCACCTAAGCCAGGTAAATTCAATTCAGCTAATGGGATTGACCAGGGTCGTCAACCACGCCTCCCCGCAGGAGAATTTAAACGCCAAGTTTTGGGCTCTGGTGAGCTCTTGGCCAGTAGCTGCTCTGCAATGTAGTCCCACTGGGCTGCGGTCCGCATCTCTCCCTCAAGCAGTTTCCTGGCCAGCACACGGGGTGAGGGCTCTCCTGGGTGCCAGTGTAAACCTGAAACTTCTTTAACCTTCATAAAACAAGTTTGGATCACAAACCAGGCTTCGGCTTGAATTCTTTCTCGCCCGGGGCCTAGGACCCAGGTAGACTTCTATTCCTGAGGTGTCTTACAGTTTGTTCAAAGAGCCCAGAATCCATGAATAATGTGAAATCTAAGAATTCTCATTAGATCCCTCCGACACAAATAATAATCATACTATTACAATAAATATTGTGACTAAAATGAATTGTCTCATTATATCATTGCTATAGTAACACATCAACCACGAAGCTAAAGTCATTTGAAAAGATACTGCAAAAGTCTTATAAAATGTACTGCATATAACAATGAATAAAGTACAGGGAGTGGTAACCTTATTGAGATCCTTTCTCCCACAGCTTCCAGGTCATCATCTTCTCCATCATCCTGCCAGGTATATTACAAAAATATACCATGTCCCTCTATTATGCCCAAATCTTTGATGGCTTTTTGATATATATTGTCCTTATGTCTACACACCAGGCATATAAGGTTTTCACATCATGGCCTCAGTCTATCTTTGCTGTTTTACTTCCAGCCTCTCCAAGTCATAAACCATACTAGCTGTTTGTGGGAAACAGAAAGATTTTTCCCAAGTTATCTCCCCCAAATATATGCCAAACTTAAGCTGCCTGCTACACGAGGCACATGATTGCACCTGGAGGTCAACTGAAGAGGTCAGGAACTATCCTCAGGGTTATTAGCTATCCTCCACAATCAGAGTATAGCCTGTCCCACCCTAAAGAAGGGCCACTGACTTCTGAGAAGCATACCTGTAGTTCTTCCTTATTGGAGACAGGGAGGGCTGAAGCTTTAGGAGTTCATCTCCCTAATGGCTCCAGTTATTAGCAGTCTTTGTGTCTCACACAAAAGATAAAAACAGATCCCTCAAAGCTTTCGCTAAATCACCCCCCACCCAAGGACAAGAGGCCAAGCTGCAACTATCAAGAATCTTGTTTGAGCAACTCCAGTAATCTCCCTCTCCCACCCCTATCTCCCCCAGAACCTACCCCTGATTCGTCCCCCTCATTACTGTTTGACCTATGGGAGAGCCCTTCCTTAGGATGTGCCTTTATCTGTAACTATGGGGCTCAGATGTCCCCCCAAGAGGTTATTTAAGCTTGGTCAAAGAAAAATTCCTCTTACCCTCTCTCCACATTGATGACCAAATGGAGCGGAGGTGAGCATGCTACCATGAAATATGTCTGACTCTTATTATTTCTTTCTCTCTCATGCTTTCTATAACAAATAATATTATCGCTGTACAACCACGCCTATGGAACCTGTGCGTTCAGCCATGAAGTAAAGGCAGAGGCCATTTCAGGGGTTAGGGTAGGCTTTATTGGAGGGCTTGTGGGCGACTTCAGCAACTCAAAGGAGTGTGAGCTGAGGAAGCCGCGCCAAGGGAACCAAAGGAAGGGTTTTTATACCCCTCTGGTGGGCTTGGCGGGAACACTTGCGTTTTTAAATTTTTCAAGAGGGAAACTTCTGGCGGGAAATACGTGCACAGCTGAATTTCTCCAGGGAGACAGTCGTTAAGCTTTACAGCAGAGTTACAGCAGGGTGGGGTGTGTGCATTTTCAGAAATGAGCCTGTGTCCTGGAAATTCCAGAAAACCCAGAAAACCGCGGTTTGAGCCTCAGAAGAGATGGTGAAATGGAGGCACTGAGCCTAAAATGGAGTCTCCTGTGCCAAGGTCGGACACTGTGATGTATGTATTGGAGGCTGGTTTCCTCTGATAGCTGTTCCCTCAACACTTTGAAATTTCATTACTTGTGTTTTGGCAAATGCTGTTTACGCTCATCCTTTTCCTGTAATTTCCCTGGCAAACACTTGTTTTTCCTACAAAATATGTTTTTTATTGGCATATAAGACATTGTAAAAACACCATAGTTCAATCATATTAAGAAAAATTGTGCAATCATCACTATAATCAATTTTAGATTATTTCTTGTACTCACTTCTGTTGACCTCCCATTTCCTCCTGTATCCCCTGCCATGCCCCTACGTAATTATTAGTCCAGTTGCTAACTCAATAGATTTACCCAGATTCCATATACAGAAAAAATATACAAAATAAAATTAAGAGACAAAAAAAAAAATCCCAAACAACAATGACGAAACAAAAAAAGAGAAAAACCCCAATAGAAATGAAAGCATGCAATATTAAAAACTGGAAGAAATGAAAAGTGTGTCAAAAGGGAGATCAACCCCTGACCCATACTAGCTTCTGCTATGGGAGTGATGGGCCAGCCCTGGTGTCTGAGTGACTCCCAGGACCCAGCAAAAGGGTCCAAGCGTCCAGAGCCCTGAAGACCAGCAGAAATACCCCTAAATACGGCCTCATTTTCCAGTTCTCCTCCATTGGTTAAACAGCTGCCAAGAACAAAGGCCGCATCTCCCGATGCCTGGCAAACCAATGCAGCATTGCCTCTCCGATCCACTCTTTCTCGGTGGTGCCCACCAGTGTATTTGGCTGGGGAAAAGCTTCGAGAGCAAGTGGAGGAGCGACTCTCCTTCTCCGAGACTGGGGAGGTCCCTGGGACGAATCTGGATGTGATGAAGGAGGCCATGGTGCAGGCGGAGGAGGCCGCTGTGGAGAAGTGGGAGAAGAAACGCTTGAAAAAGGGAAAGAAGTGACTGGCTGCACTTGCGCTTGCGTCTCAGGAAAACAGTGCTCCTGAGGAGGGTGGGGTCCAACAGGAGACCAACAGGGAAAGGCCCCCAAAGAGGAAAAAGCAGAGGGTCCAGGAGCGTTCACAGGAACCTGGCTTTGAAGGCCCAGCTCTCTCTGCTCTCTCCAAACCCAAGACAAAGAGATCACAGGAGGAGAGGAGCTGGTCTGCAGTGATCCAGAAGAGACACCTCTCCCCAAGAGGAAGAAACTGAAATCTCTGCCCAAAGAGGAGCCTGCATGTGAGCCTCCGGAGAGAGCACATGGCAGGAGCATCCCCAAGAAAAAGAAGAAGCTCTCCCTGAAGGGAAGCCCGCCAGCAGTGGACCCGAGGCAGTGGCTGCTAGCAGCAAGAGCCGCAGCATTAAGAAAAAGAAAAAAAATGAAAAATCAGCCCAGGAATATTAAAATGGACATTCCCTGGCACTCCCCAACCCCATTAAACACACACACACACACACACACACACACACACACGGAAGATCAAATGATTTTTAACCTGACAGTCATAATTCACTTTCCAATGTACTCCGTAGGACAGCAATGCTATTCACAGTTCTGGACTATGATTAGACACTTAGTCCACGTGGGGATCCTGAAAATAGATTTTGGGCTTCCACAGCTTTCTGCAAAGTGGGTGTTCAGAATTGCAGCTCTGATACCATTCCCTCCTCCATATTTGGAACATATTATTTATAATCCTTGTATCTCACCACTTGTTTGTCTGTTTGTCATACTATGGTGACTTGTGAGTTGCTGTGATACTGGAAGCTCTGTCACTGGCCAGGAGTGAGGGTTACCCACAGTGAACAGGTTTCAGAGTAACTTCTAGACTAAGTACAGACAACAAAGAAGGAACTGACTGCTCACTTCAAAGGAATTAACTGCTGAAAACCTTTTGTTTACCTTTGAAACATGGTCAAATACTGAAGGTCTGCTGAATGGAAGTGGACCATTGCCAGAAGTTGTGCCAGAGGACAGGCCCCTTGACTTGGAAGGCACTTAAAATGTATTTTTTTTTGGTGTGCGTATGTGGGCATCACTGCCCCCTGGTGGGAGTAGGAGGCCCAGCCTTGCTCCTGGAGAGCTGCTGCTGGATATGAACCGCCAACCCTGTGGGCTGCAGTCCCACACACAACCACTATGCCACCGGGGCTTAGCCCGACTTAAAATGTGAACAAGGAGGACCTGCTTTTTTAAAGGACAGTCAACCACTGTGACATGAATGCAGTAAGACCTGTTACATTGGAGCCTTCAAGATCTTCATTCCTGATAGGACACATAACTCAAGGGAGGAAGAAACATCTATAAAAATCTACTGATAAGCAGGCTGAGCCCCGGTGGCATAGTGGTTGTATGCAGGACTGCAGCCCACTGGGATGGAGGTTCAATTCCAACAGTGGCTCCACAGGAGCAAAGGCTGGGCCTCCTACTCCCACTACCAGAGGGCAGTGTTGCCCAAAAAGAAAAAAAAATCTACAGATAATCAAAAGTTGGAATATACCCACGATGAATCTTGAAAAATTGGAATTGGTAAAAATGAAATGGAACACATAAAGATAGATACCCTAGGCACTAGTATGCTGAAATGGTCTGGTATTGACCATTTCGAATCAGTAAACCATATGATTTGCTATACTGGGAATGACATAATCAAGAGGAATGCAATTGCATTCATTGTCAAAAAGGAAGTTTCAAATCAATTTTGAAATGCAATGCTATCTGTGATAGAATTATATCTATTCACCTTCAAGGGAATGGAATCAATTAAACTATCATGCAAATTTATGTACCAATCACAAAAGCTAGTGTGGCAATCATGTGCTTATGTTAATTTTATGATTGAAATGTAGGTGTGGAGTCTAGCCTGTTATTCTGGAGATAGCCATTGAGTAGCCAATGAGGCCTCTATGTGGGCATGGCTTTCTCCTGAGACTTCTGGGAAATCTCACAATATTTCCCTCGTGAAGATGAGAGGCTATCTCCCAGTTGTTGGGAGTTAGTCTGAGAAACAAGGAGGCAGAAACAATGGGCAGGACAGGTTGGCAGCATCTGAGAAGCTGGAGGAGCCGGAGGAGAGGCCACATGGCTTTGCCCTGAGGGAGCCAGCCCTCTGAAGCTGGAGCAGCCACATGGAGACCTCTGCCAGGGATGAGTTGCTTCTGCTGTTGATGGACCCTGAGCCCTGGAAGCGAGGAGCCATGGGGAGACCCCTGCCAGTGCTGGAATTCTGCACCCACTGACCTGTATCTTCGTGAGTCAGAAGGAGACTTTGTGGGCTGATTTGGGGCATGTGGGTTGCTATCGGACTTGTGACTTTGAACTGAACTGGGCTGGGATGCTTTCTCAGTGTCCCATTCCTTTTGTATATAAACCCTTTCCTTGTATCCATATGCGTGTCTATGAAATTTGTTCCTCTACCTGGACTAACACAGCTAGTGATGAAGAAACTGACGAATTTTACCAAAGTCTTCACTCTTAACTTGTTCAAACATGCAATCAAATGCATCTATATTGTGGTAGAAATTGTGCAACACTTCTTGATATGTCTGAAGCATTGAATGGCACAATGTCTGGACTAAGTTTTAATAAAGTGGTTTGAAACACACTCCCCCCAAACACACAGACACACACTTGCACACATACACAAAGGGTGCATTGAAAATTATTGGTGATTAGGATATAAAAGTTGGAAACAAAGAGGAAGGAACAGTAGTTGGAAAATATGGTCTTGGTGATAGAAATGGAGCTGGAGATCACATTATAGATTTTTGCAAGAACAATGATTCTTGCATAGCAAATACCTTTTACAACATCAAAGGTGAGTATACATGTGGACTTTTTCAGGTGGAATCGAGAGAAATTCACTATATCTGCGGGAAAAGAAGAGGGAGAAGCTCAATGTCAGTAGTTAAAACCAGGCCAGGGGTAGACTGTGGAACACCATCCAGTGGTCATGTGTAAGTTCAAGTTAAAGAGGAAGCAAATGCAAATAAGGTCCCAAGAGCCCAAAGACAATCTCAAGTCTTTCCAGCCTGGATTTTGAAAATGCACCAAGAGCAGATAGGGTGCATTGAAGCACTAATGACACAGACGGGAAGAACACGCTCAGCGTAGGTGAAACTGGACTAGCTGCAGAGAAAATCCAACCCTCTAATTGCAATCTTGAGAGATTCTATGAGCAAAATGTTGAATGATGCAAGAAGTATCAGAGAAGATGGAAAGACTACACAGTCATTGTACTAAAAAGAACTAGTCGCCATCCAACCATTTCAGGAGGTAGCACGTGACCAAGAGCCAATGGTGCTGACGGAAGACGTCTAAGCTGCATTGACAGCATTAGCAGAAACCAAGGGTTCAGCAATTTATGGACTACCAATTGAAATGGTTCCACAAGCTGGTGAATTTGGGAGACAGCTACTTGACCAGCTGATTGCAAGAGATCCATGTTTGTGCCCATTTTAAAGATAGATGATCCGACAAAATATGCTCACAGTAGGAAAAAATATAGTTGCTACCACATGCAAGCAGAATGTTGCTGAAGAACATACAACAGAGTTTGTAGCAGCGCGCTGACGCGGTGCTGCCAGAGCTTCAGGCCGGATTGAGAAGAGGTTGTGCAATGTCAGGTGGATTTTTGACCCCCAAAGCCAAAATTACCAGAAAGATACTTACTTTTGTTTATTTACTATACCAAGATATTTAACTGTGTGGATCATAAAACATCATGGATGGCCTTGAGAAGTACGGTAACTGTCATCATGTGGAATTTGTACATGGGTCAAGAGGCAGTTGCGCAAACAGAATAAGGAAATACTGTGTGGTTTTAAATCCAAAAAGGTGTGCATTAGAGTTGTACCCTTTCACCATAGATATTCAGTCTATATCCTGAGCAAATCATCAGAGAAACCGGTTTATAAGAAGACAAATATGTCATCAGCATTGACTTATTAACAACCTGCAATATGCAGAGGGCACTACCTTGCTTGCTGATAATGAGGACGAGTTAAGGTACTTGGTGGTAAAGATCAAGGATTGTAGCTTTCTTTCTTTCTTTCTTTTTTTTTTTTTTAATTTGGGCATCACTGCTCTCCGGCGGTGGGAGTAGGAGGCCCAGCCCCACTGCTGGAATTGAACCTCCGTCCCAGTGGGCCGCAGTCCCGCGCGCAACCTCTATGCCACCGGGGCTCAGCCCGGATTGCAGCTTTCAATATAGATTCCAAATCAATGTAAAGAAGATCAAACATTCAAGAAAAGGTTGAAGTTGTCAAGGATTTTTGTCTTACTTGAATCTACATCGATGCTTATGGAAGTAGCAGTCCAGAGCTCAGAAGATGTGCTGCATTAGGTAGATGTGCTGCAAAAGATCGCTTTGGAGTATTGAAGAGCATGGCTGTGTCGAGCCATAGTATTTCCATAGCCACATATCCATCTGAAAGTTGGACATTGAATAAAGAAGACAGACAGAGAATGGATGCATTGGAATCATGATGCTGAAGAAGAACATTGAAAGTATCATGGTTGGCTAAAAGGACAAACCAATCTGTATTGGAAGAAGTAAGGGACAAAGTGCTTCTTCGAGGCCAGAATGGCAAGATGTTGTCAGGAGAGACAAGTCCTTGGAGACGGACTTCATCCCTGGAAAAGGAGAGGGGCAGTGAAAAAGAGGAAGGCCCTCGGTAAGACGGATTGACAGAGTGGCTGCAGCAGTGGGCTGAAGCATGGGAGGAATTGTGAGATGGGGAAGCACTGACCAGAATTTTGTTCTCTTGTACATAGGGCCACTGTGGCTCGGAACTGACTCAACTGCACATAACAACAGTAGTAATCCTTGGATCACACAGGATAGATGCTTCTTCCATGTGGACTTAGTTGATGACGAATTTAGATAGTTGCTTATTTGAAGACAAGTCTTTATGTTCCAGGCACTCTTCTTTCTGATATCTGGGCACCATCTAGTTTCTTCAGCACTCTTTACTATAGCATCTATATATTCAGTGATATCTTTATGAGAGCAAGTATCTGGGACATGTCTTAAGAATCCATTTTTTCTTAGACTAGAGTATGATTAAGTGTGAACCCAAAGTTCATTCACATATCACATATATATCGCTGGTTCATTTTACAAACAGCAGTGTCATTTTATTAGAGAATATTAGAAATCATCTTCATGTGGTATAAGGTAATTCTACTGATGGTATCATTAGTCAGTAGTGTAGAATTTAGAACATTATTGAACAAAGGAAATTATACATGTACAGACCATCTTTTTAGACCACAGTACATGAATTGTTTTCATGTACAGATTGAAATCTTAAGTGATTGGGCACTATTTACACAAACAGTGAGGGGTAGGAAGAGACCAAAATTTTCAATAACACTAATTCACAAAGGCCCGCTAGACTAGCACATATCATAAAAAGACAGTCTGAAACTAGAGAATGTGAACATAGTAAATAGATGGGAGCCCCAAGCCACCATACATTGGGAACCCTCAAAGGAAGAAACCTGAGCCAAATGACCAGCCCATTTATAAGCTTGGGAGAGAGGTTATCTACTTCTTCTAACGCTGGGGACTTTCAGCCTTTTGTCCAAAGGAGTGTTTCAGTTCCTTCAGTCTGTTACAGTTAGTTTGAGGCAATGTCTAGTTCAATTAGAGGGGTTTTCAAATCAGACCCTTCCGGTGTGGTATAGGATGAGTGGTGTACCTTGAAAGGGCGGGGTCTAAAGTTTAAAGTTTCAGTTGTTTATAGCTCGTCCTGAGCCACCAAGGTCAGGATAGAAACTAGGTCTAAAATGTCCAATTAGAAATATGATATCTAGGCTGAGCCCTGGGGGTGCAGTGGTTGTAGTGGTTGTGCGCGGGACTGCGGCCCACTGGGATGGAGGTTCAATTCCAGCTCCACAGCAGCAAAGACTGGGCCTCCTACTCCCATCACCAGAGGGCAGTGATGCCTAAGAAAAACATGATATCATATATATGTATATATGTATACACACATACACACACCCCTTTGGGGTCCATATAAGCAATTAACAAATTCCTACCGGTTACTCATGCTTAGCTTAACTATCAGTATCTTTGTAGTTTTCCCTGACCCCTCAAATAATCAGTACCTCCTTTACCAGTTCCTCTGTGGCACTGCATTTATTTATTCTGGAAATGGACTAGGCTAATGGAGAAGGGAGGAGAGAGCGGGAAGGCGGGAACTCCTCATCACTAGGCTTACACTGCAGTGACAGCAGCTCTGTGTTAAGCATATTGATAAGTAGGAAAACGAGGCTGAGTGATCTTGAAGTCTTGAGATACTAGAACTCGCCCGTTTTTTTTGCACTACTTGTACGTGGATTCGTGTGTGTGTGTGTGTGTGTGTGTGTGCGCGCGCGCGGGCGCGCGCTCGGTGTTCTCAGAGTTCTGAGAGGAGATAAAAGAGCAAATGGGTGGACCCAAATTCCTTCCAGTGTGCGGCCAGCCGGAGGGAAGGGGGCGGGCAGAGGAGGGACTGCACCCTTAGCGGCGCGGCAGCCCTACGGATCATCCTGGGTTTCCAGAAGAGCAGGTCCACCTTTCCCGCCTGGCGTTCCCAGCCCAGGCACGCACGCACGCGGGCGGGCAGCACCGCGGGCGGTAGCGGCTGGGCGAGCCGTGGCTGCCAGGCTGGGCAGTGGAGCGCCGCACGACGCGCCTCCCGGTCTGTCGGCCGCCGCGCGGGCCGCCCCGACCCCGCGCCAGGCCTGCTCCATCGATGCTCGAGCCGAAGATGCGGCGGAGCTGGAAGATGGCTCTGTCCGGGGGACTGCGGTGCTGCCGCCGGGTACTGTCTTGGGTGCCCGTGCTCGTCATCGTCCTCGTCGTGCTCTGGTCCTACTACGCCTACGTCTTTGAGCTCTGCTTGGGTAAGTGCGATTGGGCACCGAAGGCGGGGAAGTTGCCCTCCAGCATGGGTTGCCCGCCCCTCCCCACTGGCGGCTCCTCGCGGGTTCTGCCCTGGTACTGCAGTTTGCCTTTCGCTCTCCAGGGAGCTCCACGGCCCTCTTTAACCTCTGGCCTCCCAAGGTGTTTCCTGCGCCTTCCCCTTGGCGTCTCACCGTGTTGCCCTCTCCTGCCACCTAGGATTTCACACATTATTCCATGGCTCTGCCCGCAATAATTTCCCGACTTTGCCCACTAGGACCCCCCCCCCCCCTTCTTCCCAACAAACATTTGTGCTTTGTGCTTTCATACTGGGGACCTCCACCCTACCTAGCGAAAGACGCAACACAGCCTCAAATTCAATTCCTCAAATTTCCTCCACCACTAGGAATCTCACCCTCGGACCCAACTCTCAGTCCCACCATTTTGCTCACCTCGCCTATCCCAACAAAACAAAATACACAGCCCACTGCTGTGGTCAAGTGGATTCTGACTCATGGCCACCCTGCAAGAAAGAGCAGAACTACCCACTCACCCTCCACAGTGTTTCCATGGGAGCAAAACATCTCATCTCTCTCCTGCGGAATGATTGATAGGTTCCAACCACGCGGTTCTCTATCCCCTCCTATAGCTCGCCCATCAAACAATTCAGACTCATAGTAATGCTTCAGGCACCCCCTAGAGCTGCCCCTTAGGGTTTTCTGACACTGTGAATCTTTATGGGAGCGGTCAGCCTCATCTTTCTCCGGCAGAGTAGCTGGCGGGTTTGAACCACCCACCTTATAGCTGGCATCCCAGTGTTTCGTACACTGGGCACTAAAGCCCCTATCTCCTTCTCTTCTATAGACCTCCAAATATACGTTCAGCCCGCTCTTACAGCCTCTCCTTTCTCCCATAGAGGTTCATCCTTTTCTCCACAGTCCTTTCACAGTGACTGCAGAGTGTCACATCTTGGGATCCCACAGTACACCCTGTCCTATCCCACTAGGATGCTATCTTTTCATACAACAGTAAGCCCCCCATTCTCTTTATCTGTGGATTTCACCATTTCTCATCTTCTCCAGTTGGGTGGGAGTCCTTTAATACAGCCTGGTCTCTCACACTCGATGCCCTGGTTTATTCGTACTTGACTGTCCCCTAGTCATCCACCTCACTGGTCGAAAAGCACACATTCCTTCCCATTTGCAGCCCCACACCATTTCTGCTCCTTATACTAGTGGCCCAGCTTTTGTCACACTATCTGTACTTGTTCATGGTATGCTCACAGTAGGATTCTCCTATGGCTTCTATTTTAGTTTGCTAGTGCTGCTATGACAGATATGCCACTAGTAGGTGGCTTTAACACATAAAACATTATTTTGTCAGAGTTTAGGAATTTATAAATCTCGATCCAGGATTGTTCAAGGCTGCCTAGGTTCTTAATACTACTCACCCGCTGCCGTTGAGTGCATTCCTACTCAGAGAGTTCTAGTAAGGCAGAGTAAAATTCTCGCTTGGGGTTTCTGTGGCTATAGCCCCCGTAGCGTAGTGCTTGTGCGTGGCACTGTGGTCCATTGGGATGGAGGTTCAATTCTAGCAGTGGCTCCACAGGAACAAAGGCTGGGCCTCCTACTCCCACCACCAGAGGGGAGTGATGTCCGAAAAACAAACAAACAAACAAAATACATCTTTCTCCCACAGAGCTGGTGAGTTTAAACCCCTGACTTTGTGGCTACCATTCTAAGGTCAATCCCACGATACCGCCAGGCCTCCTACTTTACTCTTAGGCACTATAAAAGTCTTCACACCTCCATCCACGGCCCAATTCTAAAACCACTTTGACACCTGCACATTTTATGTATTTATTTATTTTTTCAGTTTAGGAGGCAACAAGTCTGAATGCAGGGCTCTAGCTCTAGGGGAAAGTTTGTCTCTCGGTGTCTGCTTGGAGGTAAATTCCTTGTTTTTTTTCACCTTTCATTCATAGGTTTTTATGGCAATCACATAGCATATATCTTCTGCTCTGTTTATGCTTTTTGGTTTAATCTGCTTTTATATTTCCAAAGATATTGACTTAAAACACACCCTATATTGATATTGCTTTATCTGCATTACATAGATAACTCATTCTTTTTTTTTTATGGGCATCACTGCCCCCTGGTGGGAGTAGGACAGCTGCTGCTGGATGTAAACTGCCAATTCTGTGGGCCGCAGTCCCGCACACAACCACCAAGCCACTGGGGCTCAGCCCCAACAACCCATTCTTTTTTTTTGGGGGGGGGGGCATCACTGCTCTCCGGTGGTGGGAGTAGGAGGCCCAGCCCCACTGCTGGAATTGAACCTCCATCCCAGTGGGCCGCAGTCCCACGCACAACCACTACGCCACCGGGGCTCAGCCCTACAACCCATTCTTAAGTGGAGTTACAACCACAGGTACAAGAATATTGTGAGGAAAAGCAATTCCGTCTATAACTTCCTTCTACGAGGTTTCCAACAGTCTCCCCCATATCTCTCCAAATGACTCTTTTAGTCTGCTCTCTTTCCTGGAGAGCCTATTTCTCCCCTTCTACAGGTTTCTTCTTCTTTCAGCCCCACATTTTCCAATCTCTTTCCTTTGGGGTTCCTAAATATTATTTCATCTTCTTTTCCTATAGGATGGCATTTGTCCCCTATCATTTAAAACTAGGGACTCGCACCCTGCCCACTGAGGTTTCTAATGTTACTTCCAACCCCTCCTAATAGGGTTTTCTTATTCTCTCTTCTAAAGCCACCACTGTAATAAATCTGGGGACCTTTCTTGTCCCCTATTCTGTCACACTGGGAAGCACATCATTCTTTCTGTATCCATTAAATGGCTTGCCCAGTACATCTTGTTCTTTTAAACTCAGAATTCTATGTTTTTTTCTTGATACAAATTTCAAGACCTTAGTCCATTTTTACCCATTTGGATTTCCTCTAGACCGTGGCCTTTCTCACTTACAGCTTTATAGTGTTCTCATTGAATCCCAAGCACGTTTATATATTCATTCCCATCTTTTCAGCTAAGATCCCTATTTTTTCTTGTCTTCTCCTTGTTCTATCATAATAAAGAAACTCCATCTCCTCTTTCTGGATATTCTTCCAGTGTCTATTGTCACTTCGACATTAGAATTCCACTATCGTTGCTCCTGGAACTGCATTCTTCATTTTACTTTAGTCATTCAGTATGGGAGTCCAAGATGGACCAGCTCATAGTAGGGCTTCTACTTGTCTGAGTCCTTTCAAGACTCCTTTCACCTTACAAATTGTGCACGGGGTGTAACTTTCTCCACCCCCAGAGTAGAATTAGCAAAGGTGGCATGAGCTAAATCCATTCTTCCAAAAAGGAACTTTCTTCCCCCCAACTTAGAATTTGATTTTTTTCTAACTCTTCTTTAGAAATATTATGGAAAATACAGAAAGATATTTTAAAAATTAACTCAATTAGTTGTTTTTAAGCATGTAAATTTAGGCATATTAAAATAGTAATTTGGGGCTGAGCCCTGGTGGCGTAGTGGTTGTGCGCGGGACTGCGGCCCACTGGGACAGAGGTTCAATTCCAGCAGTGGGGCTGGGCCTCCTCCCACCGCCGGAGAGCAGTGATGCCCCAAAAACCAAAAAAAAAAAAAAAATAGTAATTTGGTTTTGAGATTCACTAAATCTTAAAACTTTCCAATGACCAGGAAGTTTTTCCATTTTTAAACTTTACCACTTTTGCTTTTCTGAGTGATTGAAGAATCAAATGTTCAACCCTATTACTGTGGTATGGACTTTGTTTCTAGAATCAGTGCTATATTGTAACCACTATTAAAATAGTTTGTAGTTTTATGGAGTACGCTTATGAGTTTTGCCAAGAACTATATTTCGAAATGCCTAATTATTACTTGTAATACTCATACAGTGCTCACTCTGTGACAGGCAGTGTTTTAAGTACTTTAGATGTATTAACTCTCTATATTGACTCAATGAGTTCTTACAGTAACCATAAAAAGCAGGTACCATTCTTATTCCCATTGCGCAGATGTACAAGCTGAGGCACAAATGAGCAAACTGAGGAAAAGATCAAGTTACAATCAGGGAGAATAGTTGGCATTCTATAATTTCTTATTGAATAATGTAATATTTAAAGCTGAAGGGAAATTTTAAGCTTATATTTTAGATTTTATTTGACATCTTTGCTGGTTACATGCCAGGCACTCTTTGGGGTTTTTTAAAATTGGGTGCTCTTACCTTTCTTATCACTGTCCATACATTCATCCATTGTGTCAAGCACATTTGTTTTTTTTTTTTAGGCATCACTGCCCTGGTGGTGGGAGTAGGAGGCCCAGCCCCACTGCTGGAATTGAACCTCCGTCCCAGTGGGCCGCAGTCCCGCGCACAACCACTACGCCACCGGGGCTCAGCCCCATGTCAAGCACATTTGTACATATGTTGCCATCATCATTTTCAAAGCATTTCCTTTCTATTTGAGCTCTTAATATCAGCTTCTCATGTTCCGCCTCCCTCTCCTGCCCACCATCCCTCATGAACCTTTGATAAGTTATAGATTATAGATTATTATTTTCATATTTTACATTGTCCTCTTTCACCCTTCACCCATTTTTTGTTGTTGGTCCCCGCCTCCTGGTATCTCCACTCTCACCACTGGCCCTGAGGGGTTTATCTTTCCTGGATCCCCTGTGGTGCAGGCTCTCATCTGTAGCCATGTGCATGCTCTGGTGTAATCTGATTTGCAAGGCAGAATTGAGGTCATGATAATGGGGGGAAGAAGCATTGAGCACTGGAGGAAAGTTGTGTGTTTCATCCGCGCTATACTGCATGCTGGCATCTCTTCCCTGTGACTCCTCTGTGAGGGGATGTCTAACCATGCACAGATGGGCTCTTGGTCTCCACTCCACACCACCCCCTTCCCCTTCACATCAGTATGATTTTGCTCTGGGTGCCAGACACTGTTTTTAAGTCACCAAGCACGCACGCGCGCGCACACACACACACACACACACGCGCGCATATGCACATGCATCATGTACTTTTTATAACAGCCTTATGAAATACGTTGTATTATTATGCCCCTCTCACAGATGAGTAAATGGAAATAAAAATAGATAAGTAGCTTGCCGAAGGTCACAGTTCATACTCTTAATCACTGCACTAGTTGAAGTGCCCGTATTCTCTCAACTACTGCAGATGTAAGAACTATTGACTCACAGACCAAATGCAGCTTGCAGCTCTACTTTATTTGCCCTTTGCCTATTTTTAAAGAAAGTTTTTTTGTCTTTTTCCTTTATCTTAAAATCAGGAGACTAGAGCAGCCTTGACTTCCAGTTCTGGATCTACCAGTCCAACCTATCATCCTCATCTTACAAGCTTTTGACTGGATTTCAGAAAGGCTAAATGAAAATTTAAAGTTGCGTATGTAGTAAATAGAAGATATGCAATTGAAATTGAAGATACTGAAGGTCACAGTTTTCCTTTACAACCAAGTTAAAAGATTTGCGTTTCAGTATGACTGAAAAAATAATATTAAATGCCTCATGTCTTTTTAGGAATGGCGCTAGATGCCTTCTCCCTAATGTCAAATTAGTGCTAATACCCAAAGTGGTATTTTTGACTTTGGATTTGGATTCTGTCACTAGCTAGGAGACTATTTCAAGGTACCTATCACTCTCCACTTCAGTTACCTCAAATGTTCCTTGCTTGCAAAGTTACTTATTCAAACCACAAACACTTCCTTACCACTCCCCCAAGCAAAAATAAAACAAAACCCCACTGCCAACAAAGAGATTCTGACTCACGGTGACCCTATACAGTGTTTCTGAGGCTGTAAATCTTTTTTGTGGCTTCACTGCCCTGGTGGGAGTAGGAAGCCCAGCCTTGTTCCTAGAGAGCTGCTGCTGGATTTGAACCATCAACCCTGTGGGCTGCAGTCCTGCACACAACCACTACGCTACCGGGGCTTAGCCTCGAGGCTGTAAACTTTAACTGGAACAGAAAACCTCATATTTTACCTACTAAATATCCTGTGGATTTGAAGTTCCATATTTTTATCACCCCTAAAATAAATTCCATACATAATTAAGCAGTAATTTTCCATTCTCCCTACCTAACTACCCTAGTCCTGGAGACTTGGACTAAAATAGACAAATTTCCCCATTATAGGCCCCTACTATAGGCAAAGCATTTTGTGAGATTTAAATAATATATGCATGATAAGCATGCATCCTTATCCACAACTTATTTTAAGAGCTATTTAGTCACTCATTATCACTATTACTAATGAATCAAAGCATTCTGTTTGACACAGAACAAAATAATTGAACTCTTAGAAAAGAAGGGAATAATATTCAGTTTTTTAAATTGGGGAAAAACTCAAAGAGCATAAATCAAACCACTTGAAGGTGTACAGTTCCTTGACATTTCATACATTCACAGTGGTGTGCAAACATAACATCTGTATAGTCCCCATTTTCTTTATTCTCCAAAAAATTTCATACCTGTTAAGTAAACATTTCTCATTCTCCCTCCCTGCTCCCACAGACTTGGCAATGGTTTTTTGTGTGTGCTGTCTGGATGGAGTTACTCATTTTATATGTTTGTTTAAAAAATCATTTTATTGGAGGCTCATGCAACTCCCATCACAATCCATACATACATTCATTGTATGCAAAGCACGTTTGTACACTTGTTGCCATCATCATTCTCAAAGCATTTTCTTTCCACTTAAGCCACTGGTATCAGCTTCTCATATTTTATCTCTCTCCCCACTCAGCCCTTTATAATTTAGAAATTATTATTTTGTCATATCCTACACTGTCTGATGTCTCCCTTCACCCACTTCCTTGTTGTCCGCACCCCAGGGAGGAGGTTACATGTAGAACCCTGCAATTGGTTCCCCCTTTCTTTCTTTCTTTTTTTTTTTTTTTTTTTGGCATCACTGCTCTCCGGTGGTGGCAGTAGGAGGCCCAGCCCTACTGCTGGAATTGAACCTCCGTCCCAGTGGGCTGCAATCCCACGCACAACCACTACGCCACCGGGACGCAGTCCGGTTCCCCCTTTCTACTCCACCTTCCCTCCATCCTCCCAGTATCACCACCCTCACCACTGGTCCTGAAGGAATCATATGTCCTGGATTCCCCATGTTTTCAGTTCCTATCTGTACCAGTGTACATCCTCTAGTCTAGCTGGATTTGTAAGATATAACTGGGATCATGATCGTAGATGTGTTAGCCCAGGTAGACTAGAGAAACAAATTCATAGACACGCATATGGATATAGGGAAAAGGTTTATATACAAGAAGAATGGAACAATGAGAAAGCATCCCAACCCAGTCCAGTCCAAAGTCATAAGTCCAATATTAGACCATATGTCCAATACCAGTCTATAAAGTCTCCTTCCAACTCATGAAACATTCAGGAGAGGTTTCCTGGCGCTGGCAGGGGTCTCCTCATGGCTCCTCTTTTCCAGGGTTCAAGGTCCATTAGCAGTATCCACTGGCAGTGGGAGCATCTCAGAGCTGGCAGGGGTCTTTCTGTGGCTTCTCTGGCCCTAGATGTCTGCTTCCATCAGGGCAAGCCCATGTGGCTTCTCCTCTGGCTCCTCCATTCTCCAGGAATCAGGATCCATCAACATGCTGTCATCTCATCTTCTCAGTAGTTCGTCTCTCGGAGATTGGGAGTCAAGTCTCTCTTCTCCAATAGGGAAATACCATGAGACTTCCCAGAATTCTCAGGAGAAAGCAATGCCCACACAGAGGCCTCATTGGCTACTCATTGGCTATCTCCAGATTAACAGACTAGACTCCCCCTCTGCATCCCAATCATGAAATTGACATCACAAATACATGACCGCCACAGTAGGCTATCAAAAGATACAGCGTACCAGCAGCCATCTAGCTCAGAAGCAACAAAGCCCATATGGAGGAAGCACGCCAGCCTGTGTGACCACGAAATGCCGAAGCGATCAGGTATCAGGCATCAAAGAACTAAAAATTATGTCATTATAAATGAGGGGGAGTACAGATTGGGGACCCAAAACCCATCGATAGGTGAAGCAACATCCCCTTACAGAAGGATCACGGGGAGAAGATAAGCCAGTCAGGGTACAGTGTAGCAACAATGAAATATGCAACTTTCCTCTAGTTCTTAAATGCTTCCTCCCCCTTCCCCCACTATCATCATCCCAATTCTGTATTTTATATGTTTCATATGGTGAACCATACATGCCATCTGCATTCTGTTGTGTCTGGCTATTTTTTACTAATTAGCATAATGTTCTCGACTTTCATCCATGTTATAGCATACATGTGATTGAATAATATTCCTTTGTAGGGATTTGCTACATTTTGTTTATCCACCCGTTAGTTGTTAAACATTTGGATTGTTTCCTCTCTTTTGCTCCTCTGAAAAAATCCAACTGCAAGCATTTGTGTTCAAGCACTTGTTTAAATCTCTGTTTTTAGTTCTTTGGGAGTAGGGAGAGGATTGCTAGAACCTATAGCAATTCTAGGTTTAATTTTATGAGGAACCACCCACATATTTTTCACTGGACCATTTTAAATTCTAACCAGCAATCTATTAGACTTCTAATTACTCCATATTCTCTCCAACAATTAATTTTTCTTTTTTTTTTGGGGGGGGGGCATCACTGCTCTCCGGTGGTGGGAGTAGGAGGCCCAGCCCCATTGCTGGAATTGAACCTCCGTCCCAGTGGGCCGCAGTCCCACACACAACCACTATGCCACCGGGGCTCAGCCCTCCAACAATTAATTTTATGATTATTTTTTTTAATTAATTTTATTGGGAGCTCTTACAGCTATTATAACATTCAGTACATCATCTGTATCAAGCACATTTGCACACTTGTTGCCACATTCATTTCCAAACATTGTCCACTTGAGCCCTTGGTATAAGCTCATCTTAAAAAAAAAAACCTGCCTTTTCCCCTTTTTTTAAAAAAATGAATCATTTTATTGGGTACTCATACACCTCCCCTCACAATTCATACATACATCAATTGTATGCAGATCTCATTTGCACACTTGTTTCCATCATTACTCTCAAGACATCCTCCCTCCACTTAGACCCCAGTTCCACCTTCCCATATTTCCCTTCCTCCCTCCCCCCCATGAACCTTTAATAATTTACAAATCGCTGTTTCATATCGTACACTGCCCAATGCGTCCCTTCACTCACTTCCCTGTTGGCCATGCCCCAAAGAAGAGGTTATATGTAGATCCCTGAAATTAGTTCCCCCTTTCTACTCCACCATCCCTCCACCCTCCCTGTATCACCACTCCATCACTCATCCTGAGGGAATATCTACCCTAAATTCTCCATGTTTCTGACTCCAGTGTACATCCCCTATTCTAGTTGGACTTGTCTGGTAGAACCAGGAGCATGATAGTGGGTGTGAGGAAGCATTTGAGAACTAGAGGAAAGATGAATATTTCATTGTTATTACACTGTACTTTAACTGGCTCATCTCCTCCCTGCAACCCCTCTGTAAGAGGATTTCGCTTCACCTATTGATGGGCTTTGGGTCCCCAATCTGTACTCCGTCCTATTTATAATGATATAATTTTAGTTCTTTGATGCCTGACACCGGATCCCTTCAACACCCCGTGGTCACGCAGGCTGGTGTGCTTCTTCCATGTGGGCTTTGTTGTTTCTGAGCTGAATGGCCGCTTGTTTACTCAAGCCTTTAAGACCCCAGACGCTATATCTTTTCATAGCCAGGCACCATCAGTTTCTTTACCACATTTGCTTGTGCACACATTTGTTGTCAGCAATCATATCAGGAAAGCGAGCACGCAATGTTATGGTTTTTAGTTCTTAAATCCTGATAACTGATCGCTTTGACAACTCATAGTACCACACGCTGGTGTGCTTCATCCATGTGGACTTTGTTGCTTCTGAGCTGGATGGCCGCTTGTTTACTCAAGCCTTTAAGACCCCAGATGCTGCATCTTTTGATAACCAGGCACCATCAACTTTCTTTACCACCATTGCTTGTGTACACTTTTGTCTTCATTGATCGGGTAGGGAAGGTGAGCATCATGGAATGCCAATTTAATAGAACAAAGTGTTCTTGCGTTGAGGAAGTACTTGAGTAGAGGTCCAATGCCCATCTGCTATTCTACTAAGCCTATATGTATAAGTTTGTTGATCTCTTTCCCCCATTGTCACATATAAATGTATGCACCTATGTACCTGCCTGTATTTAGACCTCTATAAATGCTCTTTACCCCCAGTTCCTTCCTCTATTTCCTTTTACTTCCCTCTTGTCCCACTATCATACCTCCATTGAGTTTCGGTATTTTCTCTCTGTTACATTACCCTTGATCTATCCCTACTGGACTTCTCTCATCCACCTTGTCTCTAATTTTGATTCAATTGATATACCCTTATCCCTGGGCTGGTCAACACCATCTCCTTTCCCCATCCTCCCCTTCTCTCATGGCCCACACTCCAGAACCATCAGTCCTGTGGTTTTCGCCTCCAGACTGTTCATCCAGCCTATTTTATTTTAGATAGACCTGCAAAGGTAACAAAATTTACCCAAAAAAGGCTTCCTAAAATGAAGCAACCCAAGAAAATAAAGCAATGGTAACAACAACAAAAAAACCCCAATGTCCTATATATATATATATATGTAAAAAATAACAGTATAAAAACCCTGTAAATAATTCAATGTCTGTTCATTGACCTCCAGGAGTGTCTTCTGGTTGAGTCAGATGGGGTGCCACTCCCTGGTCCCAAGTTTATCACTGTCATTCCATCTGGAGCTTCATGCTGTGTTGCACACCCTTAGTGTTTTTCTCTGGTATGGTTGTGTCAGACAGGGGATAATCCTGACCCTGTTTCTCCTCTGTTGACCCTGAAAGGTCTTGGGTCAACGATGGTAACTGTATTTCATAGTGGAGCTGGCCATATGATCCTCTTTGTGCCTCGACTGTTCTGAGTGGGGGTATCGTCCTGAAGGATCGGGGGACCAGGATGCACTCCATTCTCTCTTCCTCCCTTTTCATCTGTTCTCATGTGTTCTGGTCAGGCATCTCTCACTCCCCGAGCTGCAGCTTCCAGTGCTGACCTCCAAGGCAAACTCCCCTGGTGGAGAGGTGGTTGCCCTGTAGTTGGGATTAGGGTTGTGTGCTCAGACTTCTTCGTTGGTTCTCCACTTCATGTCGCCACACTGCATTCACATCCTGGATCACCGGGTTTAAGTTTGGTCCCTCTTACCTATGGAGATATAAACAATACACTCCCCTTGGGAGGGTTAGTACCCCATTCCCTCTTTACACATCACCATTTGCCCCATGGCCAACTCCCATCCCCCCAACCAGTTGGCTACCATAAGTAGCCCTGAATTTGGTCTGGCCCCTGACATACTACTTGGGACTCTCCTCAGGCATTTCTGAATACCATAG
>PVJH01017606.1:21295-47464 GCA_004026705.1 Nesogale talazaci | reverse complement strand
GAATGAGCGAGGAAAAGAGGGGAATTTGGGAGTGTCTCCTTGGTCCCAGACTTGGTACTAAAGATTTGCATACGTCTTCCGTTTGTACTCCCAAAGTCCCCCTGGTCGTAGTGATAATGACTATTATTAACCACAGTAACCCGAAAACTCCCGCTGTGCGCCCTCCGGCAGCTGCTATGTTATCCCAGTTAATTGTCAGGACCTCTTGGTTTTCAGCCAAGGGTTTTTAGAATCCTCCATTACCCTGGTGGCCTGGTGCCCGTTTGGGCGGCTAACCACAAGGTCAGTCGTTAAAGTCCACCAGCCTTGCTGCCGGAGTAAGATGTGGCTCCCCACGCCCTTAAACAGCTACAGCGAGTGGGATAAGGACTTCGGGGGTACACTGGCGGTGGGGGAGCAAAAGGGAGCTGATGTCAAGGAGTCCACGAAGGAAAAGAACCTTTTGAAACGGATAGTGGTGGCCATTGTACAATACAGTTTGTTGTGATTGAACTATGGAACGAAATGATGATACCTGTATTGGCTCCCAATAAATTGTTGTATGGGTGTGTTTTTTTTTTAAAGAAAAAAAATGTAAAAAGTACATCCTTTATATATAAAGTATTAGTTTTTGTCTTACAAAAATAAAAGTTACAGTCTTAGAAACTCGAAAGTTGGTTTTTCCAGGGCGAGGCTTATCTATTGCACTCCGGGTGTGCTGCCCCAGGCGATTTCCCCAAATGTGGGAAACTGCATAATTTGTGATAGTGGGGGACTGAGTTCGCACTCTCCCCTGTTTAAAAAAAAGAAAAGAAGCCCTAAGGGCAGGTCTGTCCTGCAGGGTCACTATGGGATGGGAGTAAGTTTGGTTTTTTTCCCTTTTCTTAGAAAATGGGGCACCAGTGGTGTTGACCATTAAAGTGTTGAAGCCAACAGAACCCGCTAGCGGCTCCCCAGAAAGAAGATAGGATAGCAGTCGGTTTCCTAGAGATTTACAGTCTTGGAAGCCTATGGGGGAGTTCTACTTTGTATATAGGTGGCCATGTGTGGGAATTCGATTTGTCTGGGGGGGTTTCTGTGCCATACGTACAAGAGTTCATTCATGCCACAGTTCATTTATAAGCATTCGTTCATTCAGCACATGGTGCGGTGGTTAAGCATCAGGCTGTTAACTGCAGGGTTGGTGGTTCAGCACCCCCAGCCGCCCAGAGGCTGCTAACATGTGCGTGCGTCCTCTCGAGATTGCTAGTCTCTGAATCAAGTAGACTCGGTAGCAATGGGTTGAGTTGAGTTTGCTGTGTGACACGGCACTGTCCCGAGGTCTTACGATTCAGCAGCAGCCACTACAACAAAGCAGATTGAAAAATGCATCCCTGCCCTGGTGCCCTTTCTTATGCTTGAGCACAGGCAGCAAGGAAGGATGGCGAGACTTCATCTCACACACTGTGGTCATGTTGTCTGGAGAGACCGATCCCTGAGGAAGG
Source organism: Nesogale talazaci (assembly GCA_004026705.1). Taxonomy (NCBI): domain Eukaryota; kingdom Metazoa; phylum Chordata; class Mammalia; order Afrosoricida; family Tenrecidae; genus Nesogale; species Nesogale talazaci. Next base: position 46,001 of record PVJH01017606.1, on the reverse strand, counting down.
AGGCCATGCTGGGTCAGGACAGTGGGACAGTGAAAAAGAAGACCTTCAACAAGATGGACTGACCTGATGGTTGTTTCTGTGGATTCCAACGAGGCTGACACAGGCGGGGCGGGGCAGTGTTTCCCTCTGTTGTGCACAGGGTCGTTATGAGTCTGAACTCACTGGACGGCCGCTAACAACCGCAGTGCAGGCAGTGGCAGTGAGTACTATGAGCGAAGCCAGGCCCACCCCCAGCCCAACTAACCGTGGGGTTGGTAGGCGCAATTGTGCAATTATCATATACAAAGATTATAGTCATAGAGAAATAGGAGAGCTGGGAGAGAGAGAGAGTAAGATAAAGAAGTCAGACACATTTCATGGCAGCAAGCGCACCTCAGCTCCTTTTGGTGGTCCACGTGGAGGTGGGAGATGAGAGAGCTCTCCTGAGGTTTTCTTTCTTTTTTTAAATTTTTTTTTGGGGGGGGGGCATGACTGCTCTCTGGTGGTGGGAGTAGGAGGCCCAGCCCCACTGCTGGAATTGAACCTCCGTCCCAGTGGGCCACAGTCCTGCGCACAACCACTATGCCACTGGGGCTCAGCCTGAGGTTTTATTTCTAACCAAAACTTATATCTCTTCGGGGGACACGCAAGCCCCCTGATGACAGATAACGACCTATGTCACAGGAAGGGGTTGTAACATAGACAAAACAAGCAATAGAAGGGGGATGGCTTAGGGGTGTCTATGCGATAGTAAATGGAGGGAATAGGGGTACATACGTGGCAAGATGGGCAGACCGTAGACTCTACATAGTAGCCTGTTAGTTATCCTTGAGTGGTCCTGGGTTTGCCTTCGGGCCCTCCTTTAGGGGAACAATATCAGAAGGGAGTGGGCCCTACTGAGGGTGAGTCAGATTCTGCAGTCTGGTTGTTCTAGAGACCCTTAAGGAGCATAACCTCTGACCTTCGTTCGTTGACCTCCCAGTGTGCAATCATTTACCTTGTGTAGTAAGCAGCGTCTTGGGTTTGGCATATACTTGGGGGGAGACACCTTGTGAGAAATCTTTTTGTATCCCACAAAGGACGGTATTTGATATATTAAGTCGTGGTGAGTCCCACTAAGAAACAGAACTCAGAGCGGGTTTGAAATGAGCCGGTCGGGAATGGTCTCTCAGGGAAGGCCAGAGCTGGCGTAGAGCGCTGAGTGTTCTGTGTGGTTATGCTGGAGAAGCTTGTGTGGCTGGCACAGCCAGATGCCATGACATTCAAATCAATAGGGCTCTCGAGTCATGAAATCCTGAGTAATAGATTTCTGGGGCGGTGGTGGCATGCTAATCAATATTTCCCTGGGCCATAAACTTCTAATCAATAGATTTCTCAGCTCGTGAAATTCTAACTAATAGAACTCCGAGACCATGAAATTTGAATCAATTAGGAGACATCCCCGAGAAAGTGGCTTATTGTTGTTGCCACTGCTGTCTGTAAGGCTTCCCAGAACGGCTTTGGTCCTTCAGAGGTTGGGCTCAGGACCTGGCTTCCAAAGTATCTTGCTTTGAACCACCAACCCTTCCCCTGGCAGGTGAGCAGTCACCTTTTGCTCCCCGCAGGGCTTCTTGAGAAAGGGGGTCACCCCCAAACCATTGTATCCATTCTGACTCCTGGGGACCCTTTAGGACGGACCCAAACTGCCCCCATAAGATCTCCAAGGTTGTGACCTGTATGACACAAGGGGCTCGTCTCTGACCTGTGGAGAGCCGGGTTCACAACCCAGTATTCAATCCACTGTACTACCAGGGCGCCATTGAGAAAAGGGTCAGGGGACAAACATCTTGGTCATTGGTATGTGTTACCCAGATGCCTTGGGGAGAAAGACTGGCTGGAGGGGGCATGGCCAAGGGAGGGCTCTGCCCTCATCCAGCCTTTCAAATCCACCTGTTAAAAAGGGAGCCACCCCTCAGCCTTTGAGCTTTAGCAGCAGAACAGGGAGGCTGGTGAAAAAATAAGATGCCCAGACTTTTCTCCAACCAGGCTTCTGTAGCCCTCTCCCCACTTCACTGAACACAAGAATCCCAGAGTGAACATCCTGGGCCTTGATCCCAGTTGGGCCCTTTAAGAGTTGTCCTTGTAATAATGGTGTGGTCTTTGTGGCTCCTCACCCGGTGTCCAACATGGGTTAGTTATTACTCCATCCAATGTTATTATCACCAGTAGCAGCAGCTGCCTGACTCTGTGCCAGCCCTGCACTCCTGTGCTCCGCCCGCTGGTGAGTACAGTGTGGTTTGGTTTGCCTCAAACTCTGTGTTACCACAAAATGAGGCCGTAGTGAATTTAGACACTTGGAGCAAGACACAGCTGTAACATCCAAGCCAGAGGTTATCTTTCTAATCCCCTCCCCCTTTCTCTTCCCCCATTGAATTTTACCAAAGTACCAGTTCTCTAAAATCAGAAACTCAAAGCCACGGCATCCCCTTCCTGCTGTAACAGCCCCAGGTGTCTCTGGGTAGAAAGGCCCCAGAGGGTGTTCTTGGTTTTAATCTTGATGGAAGTGGGTCCTCAGGCCTTTTTCCCAAGGTGTTGTTGAGTGGGTCCAGACCCCCACCCTTTAGATGAGTACCCAACCCAAACTAACCCACAGCTTCCAAATTGCTACCGACTCCTCATAGCGAGCCCGTAGGGCAGAGTAGTGCTGCACCTTCTGGTTTCTGAGACTGTAAATCAGAAGCTTCATCAGTCTCCCGAGGAACAGTTCATGGGTTTGAACCACCCACCTGTGGTTAGCAGCCCCATGCTTGATGTACATTGTCTAATGCAGGGCTTCTCGACCTTCCTGATTCCACAACCCTTTCATATACAATGCCTCATGTTGTGGTGACCCCTCCCCACCAACCACAACGTTATTGTCTGTCATTGTTACTTCATCACTGTCATTTTGCTCTTGTGATGAATCGGGCGACCCCTGTGAAAGGGTTGTTGGGCCCCCAGAGGGGGCCTGTCAACTGTTTCCAAAAGCCCCAGGGAGGGGTGTGCTCAGTCCTATAGAATCACTATGAGTCGGAATCACCCTGAGTTTGGCTTTTTTTGAATTTCTCTCTCCCTTGATGGGTACCCATCTTTCTCTCCCCTGACTATTTTTTTCCCCAATAATTTTATTGGGGGCTCTTATAACATTCAACACATCATTTGTATCAAGCATATTTGGACACATGTTGCCATCTTCATTTCCAAATATTTTCTCCTTGAGCCCTAGGTATAGACTCTTTCCCCCGCCTTTCCTCCCACTCCCCACCCCCCGACTCCAACACAAGATTACTCTGGTCATACCCCTTCAGACTCTGGAATCTGCATTTAGATCCGGACTGCCCAAAAGGATTCTCTGAAATGATGGACATGTTCTCTATCGGAGCTCATCTGATACAGCAGTCACTAGCACTTGAAATGTGACTCGTTCCACAATTCATTCGATTTCAGTTTACACACATCCGGTGCGGCAGTGGTTATGCATTGCTTTGCCAACCTCAGGTTCGCAGGTGGGGAGCCCCAGTCTCTCTCAGGAGGAGAAAGACAGGGCTTCCTACTTCTGTGGAGAGTGACCGTCTCAGAGACTTGGGAAGTTTCCACCCTGTCCCATAGGGTTGCTGTGACCGCATGGACTTGAGGGCCATGCATGAAGGTGAATGAGGGGCACTGGGGTTCTGTCTCCACCGTATACTCTTTGATCAATTGTCCTCTCTCCATTCATCTTGGTTCTGGCTCTCCTTCCCAGGGTTGGGCTACCCTATAGGCAACGTCGACACAGGCTTACTTGTGCTTACTGACTCATTTGGAGTGAACAGTTTCACATCTTTTTCACCAAATCAAAGATTCTACTTCTAGGTTTGGTTGCCATCAGACTGTCTCCCAAACCCCACAGCACCTGTCTATAGAATCACAGCCTCTAGGCTGAGTGCCGATGGCGTAGTGGTTGTGTGCGGAACTGCGGCCCACAGGGTTGGTGGTTCAAATCCAGCAGCAGCTCTCCAGGAGCAAGGCCGCTTCCTACTCCCACCAGGGCAGTGGTGCAAAAAAAAAAAAAAAAAGAAGAAGAAGAAGAAGAAGAATCACAGTCTCTTTCCAAATGGACCGTTCTTGGCGTAGCGGTGATGCTTTGGGCTGCTCACTTACAGACCAGCAGTTCGAAACCACCAGCTGCTCCTCGGGAGAAAAGAGGACTCTTTCTACGGCTTGTAAACAGTTGCAGTCTCGAAACCCACAGGGAGGGATGGTGCCACCCTGTCCTCAGGGGTCGCTGTGTGTCAACATCGCCTTGAGGGCAGTGACTTAGGTTTGGGCTTTGGGTCGGGAATGGGATTCTCAGCAAAGCTTACTCACTCATTCATGACGAACATTTTCAGTAGATGTGGTAAAACCTGTGTGAAATGGTTCAAAGAAGCCCGTATTACCCTGCTTTCTGGGTCATCACCTGCTGCCTTTTCCTCTCTTTTGCACCTGGGAAAACAGGCTCAGAGAAGATTTGTTTTTTTCTCTAGTGGCCCAGTGAATAAAAGTTTGGCTGCTGAGTGGTTGGTGCTTCAAAACCACCAGCCTCTTCACTGTAGAAAGATGTGGCCGTCTGTGTCCAAAAAGATGTACAACCTTGGGCACCCTATAGGACAGTTCTACTCTGTCTTAGAGAGCTGCTCTGAGTCAGAATCCTTTAGTCCCCTAAGACGGTGTATTCAGAATGAGGTCTCAAATCCTCTAGTTTTCCAGGCTCCACTACTAGCAGCTGTGTGGCATTGGACAAGTTCCTTAACCTCTCTGGGCTTGGCTTTCCCTCCTTCTAAAATGGAAAGTGATACGGCTTCCTTGAGATAATTCAATACTAACTTTCAAGATCAACTCTTAGGACTGTTGCTATCTTTTTTATTGGCTAAGGTCAGTAAAATAATAATAGTAATTCCAGCAGAAGGCTTTCCTCCTCGTCTTTAAAGAAGAATGTGCCTTTCGACGCTACCCAGAGCTGCCCGTCATAACTTCAAAGGGAAACTCTTAACAATGTCGGGGCCCTTGACGTCCTGCAGATGAAGGAGGAAGATGTCCTCAGTGCCCTTGCTTGCAGGAACCCAGTGAGGTGGCACTCACCTTGACTTCCTAATGCAACAGTAAGTAATCTACAAAAGGAAACGTGATGGCCTCCACACCATCAACCTGAGAGGACCTGGGAGAAGCTCCTCTTGGCTGCTGGTGCCGCGGGTGCCATTGAAAACCCTGCAGACTGAGTGTCCTAGCTTCCTGGAAGACCACCCGCGTGCTATGCTGAAGTTTGCTGCCGCCACCGCAGTGCCTCCCATTGCTGGGCTCTTCCCGCCACGACCCTTCGCTCACCAGATCCGGGCAGCCTTCTGAGAGCCCCGGCTTCTAGCGGTGACTGACCCCAGGGCTGACCACCAGCCCCTCCCAGAGGCCTCTGCTGTTCCCTGGCCCACCACTGCGCTGTGTAACAGATTCTCCTCTGCGCTCCGTGGGCGTTGCCGTCCCATGTCACACCACGGGAGCTCGCTGTGTGGGCCTGATGTGGTGGACGCTGGCCCGGGGAGTTCTGCACATGCGGGGCACCGTCTCCCGGGAACACCCGTGGGAGATCCTGCCTGCGCTCTGCGTCTCCAGGGACCCGGAGGAGACTGAAAAGGAAGAGCAGGCCGCCGCTGAGAAGACTGTGACCAAGGAAAAGTTACAGGGGGAACGGACTGCTCCTGCTCGCGGATTGACTGCCGCTCAGCCCGAGGTAGCCGACTGGTCTGAGGGCATGTGGCTGCCCTCCGGGCCAGTCCAGCAGCTCCCCACTGAAGACTGGTCCGCAGCCCCCACGGCTCAGGCCCCGGAGTGGGTAGGAACAACCACTGGATGGGCTTAACTGTTCTTCCATGGAAATGAGGTTGATGGGAAATAAAGGCAGATTTCTATTAAGAAGAATAAGAATAAGAAGAATGTGGTCCTGGGGGCTTATTTTAAGACACCCCCTCTCAAAGGCTCCATTTCCCTCTCTAAGGATCTGAAGCCTGAGCTGATTCTTGGATGGCGAGGTGAACCAGGGCAGTGGTGGGGAGCAGATCCTGCTTCCCGGGGTTTGCTTGAGGGGGCGTTAGGCACACTTGGCTCTTTCTGGAACCCAGATGGTTTTCCATGCCTGAGCAGGTGGCCTTGACGTGGGGGGCTGGCTAGGACCTGAAGGAGGCTTTGGAGCCCAGGGTATGACAGAGAAGGTCACACAGCGGGAGGAACACCTGTGACCTGGGAAGGTGTCTGGGCAGAAGTTCAGAGATGGCTTTGCAAGGTCACAACCCTGTGGGCCTCCCACATGGCACCCACCACCTGCCAGTATAGGCTGGCTGCCAACTTCAGGGCTGTGAGGAAAGTGGACGCAGATGAAGGGCAGCAAGAGAGATGGCCTGAGGGAGCGGCTCACTCATCTGGGTTCCAAGAAGGTGCAATGGCTTAGCGTGCTGGCACGTCTGGTCTTGAACCCTAACCCCGCCATACTCAGCTGGGCTTTTCACGGTTCTCCACTCGCACAGCAGACAGCATCCCTCTCCCTCACTGCCATCACACCCGTGCCAACTTCCAGTGACCCTACAGGACATGGCAGAACTGCTCCTGTGGGCTTCTGAGACTGGAACTTTTTTGTTTGTTTGTTTTTTGTTTTTTAGGCATCACTGCCCTCAGGTGGTGAGAGTAGGAGGCCCAGCCTTTGCTCCTGGGAGCTGGAATTGAACCTCCGTCCCAGTGGGCCACAGTCCCGCGCACAACCACTACGCCACCAGGGCTCAGCCCGGAACTTTTTTTTTTTGGGGGGGGGGGGCCATCACTGTCTCCAGTGGTGGGAATAGGAGGCCCAGCCCCACTGCTGGAATTGAACCTCCATCCCCGTGGGCCGCAGTCCCGCGCACAACCACTACGCCACCGGGGCTCAGCCACCAGAACTTTTTTAATCATTCTTTTTGGAGGCTCATACAACTCTTATCACAATCTATACAGACATCCATTGTAGGCAAACCACATTTGTACATTTGTTGCCATCATTGTTCTCGAAAAGACCAGAACTCTTTCTCCCTGGGAACGGCTTGTGGGTTTGCCCTTCAGACCTCGTGGTTAGCAGCCTAACGAGCACTACTGGCTGTGTGATTTTGAGCTCTTCCCTCCATGTGTCTGAGACGTCTTTTCTAAAGTGGGGGCAGGAAGCTTACCTGCTCACAGGCTTGGTGAGGAAACGGAGTTCAGTGGGGTGCTCGGTTCATTGCAAGTCCTCATGAAATATTAGCCTTTGTTATCTCTGGAGCCAGACCTCAGCTGTGCTCCTGACCCTGTGAGCTTTAGTTGCTAACTCTGAGGATGGGGAGAGCGTGGAAGGATCTGAAGGAGCTCTGTTGCCTGAGTGGGTTAAGCATGACGCTGGTCGTTCAAAGCTACCAGCTGCTCTTCAGGAGAAAGACAGGGCTTCCTACTCCTGTAAAGGGTTACAGGCTCAGAAACTCACAGGGGCAGTGCTACCCTGGGGACACTGACTGAATGGCCGTGAGTTTTGTTTTGCTTTGTTTTTTGGGTTTTTTTTTTTTTTTGGGGGGGGCATCACTGCCTCTGCTGTTCGTGGGCACTACCCAGTGCCGCTCCTGAGAGCCGCCGCTGGATTTGAACTGCCAAGCCCGCAGACCGCAGTCCCACATTCAACCACTTACGCCACCGGGGCTCAGCCCCTGGATGGCCGTGAGTTTTGGCTTGAGAGGAGCGATTAGTTCCTCACAGGGGCAGTTTTACTCTATGCTATGGCGTCATCAGGAGTTCAAGTCTGCTCCATGGCAGTGTGTTCGGCAGGGGTTTGTTTCATAAAAGCTGGTAAGTTCCTGGCCTCCTCTTCCTCCTCCCAGATTCTGCTCCCCGGCCTTGGTCTTGGCTTCCCTGGTTGACCTGCCCCTCTTGCCAAATTCTTTACTTTGCACCAAGCATCAGTCCCAGCTTTCCTTCCTTTTATTACTACCCCTGGCCTTTTCTGGAGTACTGACAGGACTTGTCTGATTCCTGAGTCTGCAGGGAGAAGTCGAGCAGCTTTGGAGCAACTTGCAGTTTTGTTTTGTTTTGCTGCCAGTGGATCGTTGGTTTATGTGTCAGTGTTTTATTTTTATTTTATTTATTTTTTATTACTGTCCTCTGGTGGTCATGGGAGCTACCCAGTGCTACTCCAGAGAGCCGCCGCTGGATTTGAAGCGCCAAGTCCGCAGGCTGCAGTCCCGCACTCAACCACTTATGCCACCGGGGTTCAGCCCAGTGTTTTATTTTTATTACTTTTTTTTTCTTTTTTTTTTTTTTGGTGGGGGGGGGCATCCCTGCTCTCTGGCAGTGGGAGTAGGAGGCCCAGCCCCACTGCTGGAATTGAACCTCTGTCCCAGTGGACCGCAGTCCCGCGCACAACCGCTCCGCCACCAGAGCTCAGCCCTACTTTTTGTTTTTCAAACCACCCCTTGCATTTTCAGATAAATCACTGCCCACCTGCCTTTAGATTTGGAAGTCTTTTTTTTTTACAATACAGAAAACCAGGCGATTATGGTTTACTGTTTTTGAATTTGTTCCACTCATGAAGTACAAAATTATTTTCACTTCTTACTTATAGTAAAAGATAAAGCAGAGGGAGGATGTTTTGAGAGTGATGATGGCAACAAACATGCAAATGTGGTCTGCATACAATTGATGTATGTATTGATTGTGATGAGAATTGTATGATTTATAAAGAAAAAAGGAGGGGGAAAGAGGAACTTATACCATGGGCACAAGTAGGAAATATGTGGAAATGAAGATGGCAACATGTGTACAAATATGCTTGATACAAAGGATGTATTGAGGGCTGAGCCCCGGTGGTGTAAGTGGTGGAGTGCGGGACTGCGGCCCGTGGGCTTGGTGGTCCAAATCCAGCAGGGGTTCTCAGGAGCAGCCTGAGTAGCTCCCATGACCACCAGAGGGCAATGATGCAAAAAAAAAAAAAAGACCAAAAGACCCTCCCCAAAAAGCAAATGATGTATTGAATGTTATAATAGCTGTAAGAGCCCCCAATAAAATCATTGGGGGAAAAAATAAAAGATAAAGTAATTTTAGAATATTAACTTGCTTGGGGCCATGGTCAACGGTCATGGGAGCAGCGGTCAAGAGCTCAAAGGATGCGTTGCATTGGGAACATCTGCTGCACGAGACCTCCGGAGAGTGTAGAGTGCTTAGAAGGGCATTTACTTTGAGGGCCAAGGTATACCTGGCCCAAGCCACGGCATTTTCAATTGCCTCATATGCATGCAGAATGGCCTCATAGGCATGTGAAAGTTGAGCCTTGAATAAGGAGAATGAAGAAGAATCAATGCATTTGAATTATGGGGCTGGCGAAGCATATTGGAAGTAAGCATCAACTGCCAAAAGAAAACAGAAGTCTCTCTGGAAGAAGTACAGACAGACTGCTCCTTAAAAGCGAGGATGACGTGATCTGGTCTTACATACTTTGGACATGTTGTCAGGAGAGACCAGTCCCTGGAGAAGAATGTCATGCTTGGGAAAGCGAAGGGGCAGAAAATACAAGGAAGGCCCTCAGGGAGATGAATGGACACAGTGACTACAACAATGGGCTTAACATGGGAACAATTGTGAGGGTGACGAAGGATGGGCAGTGTTTTGTTCTGTTGTGCATCCGGTTGCTAGGGGTGGGGACCAACTATTACTGACCTGGTCAAGTGGAAGAGCAGTAAGAAAGAGGAAGACCTTCTAGGATAGTGGTTCTCAACCTTCCTCACGCCACGACCCTTTTGCACAGTTCCTCATGGGGTGGTGGTTCCCCCAACCATCATATTACGTCCGTTGCTATTCCATCACTGTTATTTTGTCACAGTTATGAATCGGGTGACCCCGTGAAAGGGTCCTTTGATTCCCAAAGGGGTCGCGACCCACTGGTTGAGAACCACTGCTGTAGGTGCTGGCTTGAGTCTGTGGCTGTAACTGTGGGCTCAAACTTAACAACCCTGGGTGATGCTGGTGCAGGGTCTGGCAGTGTTTCTTTCCATCGTACCACCTGACAGTGCCTAGCAGCCATGACCTGGATCACGACAGAAGTTCCAAAAAGTTTGCAGAAAAGATCATGGAATTTTTGTTTGGTTTTATTTATTTTTTTTTTTTTGGGGGGGGGGGGCATCACTGTCCTCAGGTGGTGGGAGTAGGAGGCCCAGCCTTTGCTCCGTAGAGCTGGAATTGAACCTCCATCCCAGTGGGCCGCAGTCCCGTGCACAACCACTACGCCACCGGGCCTCAGCCTGGTTTTATTTATTTTTTTAATTTATCATTTATTTATTTATTTTTCTTGTATCACTGCCCTGGTGGGAGTAGGAAGCCCAGCCTTCCTCCTGGAGAGCTGCTGCTGGATTTGAACTGTCAACCCTGTGGGCTGCAGTCCCACGCACAACCACTATGCCACCAGGGCTCACCTATTTATTTATTTTTGATCATGGAATTTTTCCATCAACTTTCGGATGCCCCATTGTCGTTCCCCAAATAGTCAAATATTACCATTTTAATTCTACTGGGCAAGTTTTTTGTCGTCTTCCTTACAAACGGAAGCCTGTGGTCTACTCCTGCTTTTTTTTTTTTTTGGGGGGGGGGGCATCACTGCTCTCTGGTGGTGGGAGTAGGAGGCCCAGCCCCACTGCTGGAATTGAACCTCCGTCCCAGTGGGCCACAGTCCCGCACACAACCACTACGCCACTGAGGCTCAGCCCTACTCCTGCTTTTAACCCATTTCCCACCTCTTCCTCCCCCAAGGGCATTTTGGTTTCTACAAGGGAGTCCAAGTTCTCATCCCCACCCCTTGTGTGCTTTTACACTTGAGCTTCAGAGGCGTCTGTCTTAAAAAGATACACAGTATCGTTTATGTGTTTAATTTTTCTCATATAGCTGACTTAATCTTCACCACCGCCTCCCATCTTTCTGCAACTTGCTTTTGGCTCACTCCATTTTCTGGTGGAAAGACCCGCCCGTTTCCAGTTCACGCTCTGTACCCACAGGAGCGTTCTCCATGGAACAAAATGGTTCTTGCTGAGCGGGGCCACCCAGGCAATTCCAGGTCCCATCCACCTTCTGTGCCACAGAGCGAAGCGCCCGTGGCCCTGCACCATCCCACAATGGCTCTGCTTAGGCCCCTTGTTACAGCCAGGGCATCAACCCAGCTCTTGGAGCAGCGGTGCTTAACCTCTGGGTCTCCCCCCACCCCCACCGTGGGGGTGAAATGACCCTTTCACAGGGGCCACCTAAGATTATCAGAAAACACATATATCCGATGGTTTTAGGAACTCAGATACCGCTCCTCTATCGTCTCCAGGCAGGTCCGCCCACATGCCGATACAACCACCTATGAGTAGTGTGAAGACTGTGACCCATGCTACACCATGCTTTAAGACAAAATTGCATTGATTTGTCATTAGAAATAAATATTTTCAGGCTGAGCCCCAGTGGCGTAGTGGTTGTGCGCGGGACTGCGGCCCACTGGGTTGGAGGTTCAAATCCAGCAGCAGCTCTCCAGGAGCAAGGCTGGTCTTCCTACTCCCATTAGGGGGCAGTGATGCCCAGAAAAAAAAAAGAAAGAAATATTTTTGAGAATCATGGTGGCAACAGATGTACAAATGTGGTCTGCATACAATAGATGTATATATTGATCATCATAAGGGTTGTGCCCCCAAAATAAAAAATTTTTTAAAAATTAAAAAAAAATTTTTTTTAAATAAAAAATTTTTTAAAAAGTTTGCCTGAAATAAATATTTTCGGGCTGAGCCCTGGTGGCATAGTGGTTGTGTGCAGGACTGCGGCCTACAGTGTTGGTGGTTAAAATCCAGCAGCACCTCTCCAGGAGCAAGGCTGACCTTCCTACTCCCATTAGGGGGCAGTGATGCCCAGAAAAAAAAAAAGAAAAAAAAAGAAAGAAATATTTTTGAGAATCATGGTGGCAACAGATGTACAAATGTGGTCTGCACACAATAGATGTATATATTGATCATCATAAGGGTTGTATGAGCCCCCAATAAAATGATTTTAAAAAACAAACAAAAAAGAAATATTTCACCATATAGGATTATATAGTATTTTTGTGATTCATCATTATGTCACAATGAAGACGCATCCTGTGTATCAGATGTTTACATGACGATTCATAGCAGTAGCAAAATGAAGGTTATGAAGGAGCAAGGAAAATAACATTATGGTTGGGGGTGATCACCACACACCACATGAGGACCTGCATTAGGGTCGGGGCATTAGGAAGGTTGAGGACTGCTGCATTGGAGGGTCTTGCACTTTTTCCCTTCTCCTCTGCTTGACCAAGCACCCTGCTCTTTTCCACAGACAGCTCTCTCCTGACAATACTCCCAAGGTATGAGAGATCCTATTGACCTGTCTGTTGCCCAAGTCCACCAGAAAGACTCCCGTTGGGGCAGCCGGAGCATGAAGCCAGGGACAAACTCTCTGCATAGCCTGTTCTGACTCTCAGCTACTCTATGATTAAAGCCAACTTGAGTGCATTGAACTCGCTGCACAAAGGAGACGCCTATCTCAAGGCAGTCTTGGTAGGGCCCCTGAAAAGGTGGCAATTAGGGAAAGATATTCCTAGGATTTCAGAATCTTGCCTCATGTGGTTTCGGGAGAGTATTTTATGAGAGAAGATTGATTGGGCCTGGGCAGGTCTGACCTAAGAGTCTAGGATCGGTGAACACCTAGAGACTCTTGAAACAGGCGAGGTAAACTGTTGATTGAGGAAAGAACTATTTGCCAAAGTGAGCAAACTGCTCAAACAAGCACATTGGCAGGAATGTCCTTCCTGGTGCACACAGTGAAGCTCCGGGTTGCAGGTGTGTCCTGTTTCTGAACGAGGGCTGATCTAAAGCGCATCTGTAACTTGGATTTGTCGGTAAGTCGGAACAGACGCAGGTGGTTCTTTCCAATTCCAGACTCACTGCCCTCAGATCAATTCCGACTCACACCTGCCTCTGTGATTTTGAGACTATCCCTCTTCACCGTGGGAGTAGAAAGCCTTTTCTTTCTCCTATAAGGAGATGGTGGCTGCAGTTAGCAGCCCAGTGAATAACCTGTATGCCACCAGGGCTCCTAGACTTACTGGAGTGCCAGAAAAAGAGCCTTGCACGCATGCCGATTACGTGCTCGGATGCTAACGGCAAGGGTCGGTGGTCGGAATTCTGCTGAGGACGATGTGGCATCAGCTTCTGTCAAGATTTATGTCCTTACGAACCCCCGAGACGCTTCTACTCTGTCCTACAGAGTCTTTGCAGGGCCCTGGGGGCTTGGTAATCGCATGTCAGGCTGCTAACTGCAAGGTCTGCAGTTTAAATCCGGGGAGAGAGGTGAGGCTTTCTATTCCTGTAAAGGTAGTCTCCAGGAGACAGGGAGGAGCTTGTGGAACTAAATCCAAGTAATTAATATGTGTGCTTATGTTTGTCTTTTTTTTTTAGGGTCTTGTTTTTCTTAAAGATCATTTTATTGGGGGCGTTTACAACTCTTACAACAACCCGTACATCAATGGTGTCAAGCATATTTGTACATATGTCACATCATTATTTTCTTTTTCTTCATTTTATTGTGGGGGACTCTACCAGCTCTCGCTATGAACCATACATCATTTGTATCTGACATATTTGTACATATATTCCATCGTTCTTTTATGACATTTACACTCCATTGAACTCTTGGGGTTAGTTCCTACCCCCCTTCCCCCAAACCCTTGTGGCTCCCTGAGAGATTGTAGGTTGATAATTATTTTCAGCCATCCTAATTTTTTAAACATATACTTTCTGTTTGAGCCTTTGGTATCAGCTCCTCTTCTCCCCCCCTCCCCTGTTCCTATGGGACTTTGTATATGTCTCCCCAAACAATCTATGGAACAGATTTTTGACTTTTAAGTTTGTTTGTTTTTTTTTTAGGCATCACTGCCCTGGTGGTGGGAGTAGGAGACTTTTAAGTTTTATATAAGTGAAAATCATACAACAATTAAAAAGAAGAAGTTACAGTCTCAGAAACCCAAAGGGGAAGTTCTACCCTGTCCTGTTGGGTCAGCAGGAGACAGAATTGACTGAATGGCAGTGAGACCAGGACATTTCCAGTTGAGTCTGAGTCAATCTCGATGAATGTTAGTGCAACAGAAGACAGGAAGCCCTTTTCAGTGCTTTTAAAGCTGCCACCACAGCCAGAGAAGGTGAACTTGATGAAGGGGGTGGTTCAGTTGTTTCAAAGTGGAGGCAAATTTACATAACATTGAAGGGCAAGTAGGAGCTGCCTGGAAATGGACATTCTTAACCTGAGGGATGGAAGGGTTCGAAGCTTTGGGGCAAGAATTTCCTGAAACCCTCAAGTCACATTGACAGAGGGAGACTGGATCGCAGCCTGTGGTGGAAGCAATTTCGGGTCTCGTATTGATCACTGAGGGGTACTTGGCTCATCCTGAATATTTTCCTCCTACCACGCAGTGCTGCGATGACTCCTTGTGCCCCAGGGTGAGTATCTCTGGGGGTCCCCATCTTTGATACTTTTTTTTTGGGGGGGGGGGCATCACTGCTCTCCGGAGGTGGGAGTAGGAGGCCCAGCCCCACTGCTGGAATTGAACTTCTGTCCCAGTGGGCCGCAGTCCCGCGCACAACCACTATGCCACCGGGGCTCAGCCCCTGGGGGTCCCCATCTTGAAGTAGTGTCGCAGGACCATGAGATCTGATCATCTGCACTTTTCTAGAGGATTCTTTCCACTCACCTCCTGGCTCCCCAGAAGAGGCAAAGTTCCCTCTACAGCCACTGGAGCAGACGGCAGAAACTGGCAGGACCGTGCCCACACCGGCTGCCTGCCCACCTGCCCGCCCGCCCTTGTTCTGGCAGATTAACAGCGACCTGTGACCCTGACAAGCTGGCCACACTCCCGGCCAATTCCAGCCTGTCGAAAGAAGTCCCTAGGGGTGGTCAGGGCCTGGGGATATGTGGGCCAGATGGACCTGGGAGGTCCTGGGTTGGTTTCTCCCAGGAGGCAGAGCAGGTGGGCAGCCCTCTCTGCCACCCCCCCTCCCCAACTCTCCCTATTATGTCTTAGTGGACTGAGCTGGAGCCAGATGGCAGGGATGGGGCAGTCTTGCAGCTTCTGGTCTGACAAAGGAGCCTCTATCTTGCCCCCCCCCCCCCCCCCCCCCCCCCCCCCCCCCCCCCGCTGCCTCACCAGCTTGGCTTGTCTAGTCTCTGCCTGCCTCGTCCCTTTTGGGCCTGGCCTAGCCTAAGCAACTCTTCTGCCAAGGTTGTCCCTTCCCTCATTTGACAAGGAAGTTTCCCGGGCAATGTCCCCGCAGTGTCATGGACTTGGAAACCCTGGGCCAGGATGAGCAAGGTATAGAATGTGGTGGTTCTGTGGCTAGACCAGGTCTGTTATTCAAATGCAGCAATCGAGCTAATGCCCAGGACCAGGTGGGGAAACTGGTGTCTGGCCGTAAAAGAGCCCTGGGGATGATGACAGAGGACACAAGCCAGGCTCCGCGGGGCAGATGGACACCAGCACCATGGCAAGGCGAGGGAGTGATATATCCAGGTCAGCGTCTAGCAGTAGTGAGCGCGTCTGCCCTTCGGGAAATTGTCTCAGCTCCTCATCTGCAATCAGAAAGCTGAGCAGACTCGCTGCCAGAGTCCGTGCTAACTCCCAGTCACTGACATGCTCATGAGACTGGTCCTGAGGGTGAGCTAATGTCAGGAAAGCGGTTTCTTAGAGGACTGCTCACTGTGAAGTCAGCAGTTCGAAACCACCAGTCGCCCTTTGGGAGAAATGACTGGGCTTTCTAGTCCTGTAAAGCAGAACTTCTCAACCTGGGTCGCGACCCCTGTGGGGATCGCACGACCCTTTCACAGGGGCCGCCCGATTCATAGCAGTCGCAAAATGAGTGTTGAAATAGCCACGACATCATGCTATGGTTGGGGTCACCGCCACTTGAGGACCTGTATGGAAGGGTCGTGGCATGAGGCAGGTTGAGAAGCTCTGGGGAGGGGCAAAGAAGAGCTTATACCAAGGGCTCAAGGGGAAAATGTTTGGAAATGAATATGACAGCATGTGTGCAAATGTGCTTGATTCAGATGATGTATCGAATATTATAATAGCTATAAGAGCCCCCAATAAAAGTATTAATAAAAAAAAAGAGTTGCTGTCTCAGAGACAAACCTCGGGGGGCAGCCACCCTGTCTGTTGGGGCACTGAGAGTGGGCATCGCCTCGATGACACTGTGTTTTGGTTGGTTTCTTTCAAGCCCTCAAAACCTGGGGTCGGTCCAGCCACATCGCTCTCCTGGGATCTACAAAGAAGTGGCAGGAGGAGAGAAGAAGCCCTCAGTGGGCAAGACAAAGATCCCAGAGCATCTATACAAGGTCATAGATGACCTTGGGCCTGGAGTTCCTTCCAAGGACTTTCCTAATGACAACTGTGCAGCTTTTTTTCTTTTTAAACAGAGGCTCAGTTTCCTAATCGTTCAAATGGGTTGGATGGCGGCAGCTAACTCGGAGAGGGGTTAGGTGTGTTTGGCCACGCAGAAAACTTAGGGACCCTCTTGCTGTAAGCTGCCATCACCCACCCCAAGCACAGCAGAGTAACAGGCTGCCCTATCTGATGCCACGCCCACGATGGCTGCCAAGCAGATGGTGGGGATCCATTCGATTTGCCTGACTTATTTCTGGAAGTAGATCACCAGGCCTTTCTTCCTAGTCTTCACGAGTGTGGAAACCCCGCTGAAATCTCTTGAGCACTGTAGCAACATTCAAGCCTCCATGCACTGCGGGGTGGTGGCTGTGTGCAAGGCACATTGGCTGGAAATAGAGCCCCAGCCTCCTGCACTAATGTGAGAATTTGATGGGTAGTCAGAGCAGGGACCAGGGGTCTACTGAGCATGCTCTAAATTCAGGCTCGTAGCCTGGGAAGCGGTCTACCTGGATGGGCCCCAATCTAGGCTAGGTGGGCTTAATTCAGCCAATGGGGTCCACCAGCACCGTCGACCACACCTTCCAGCAGAAGGCCCTAAAATGCTTGGAACTTTGAGACCACTCTCTCTTTTTTCTAGCTGTTCCTCTACAGTTCTATGCGGCCTGGCTTCAGTCTGTCTGTCTGTCTGTCTCTCTCGTTCAGTTTACTGTAATACCTAGACCTGCTTCTACCTTTTATAAATAAAACCCGGTTGGATCACAAACTAAACTTTGGCGTGAATTCTTTCTCATGTGAAGCCAAGGACCCGTGGGATTTCCCTCCGGAGAAACCTACTAAATTCCACTACGGAATCATAACTGATCAGTTATAGGGAGGAGGCAAGGGGAAGAGACTGGGAAGGGTTTCCGCTTAAGGAAGTGACTGGAGAGGCCCCTAACTTCTGCTATCCCTGACGCTGCTGCTCCAGGCTAGGCTTTGGGGGATGTCCAGGGTGGACCTGCTGTGGTGCAGAGCAGAGAAGAAGGACAGGTGCTTCAGATGGCCAGGAGCTGGGCTGCCTTCTGGGAACTGCCTCTACTTCCAGGTGCCAGTCTAGACTGGAGAGTGGGTGCTGAGATCTCTGCTGTTGCCTGGGAGCCTGCAGACCCAGCTTTGACCTGGGCCAGAGCTTATGGATGACAGAAGGGATGTTGGGGAGCAGGACCAGGCTGACTTTCATGCATGAAAGTCCGAGGGAGCAGCCTCCAGGAATTCCCCTCAATGGACTCCCCAGTGCTAAACAAAATCTATTCATATCGAAGTCACCAGGTCATGACTGGGATCTGGAAAGAGCAGAGGGGAGGGGGAGGGGAACATTAGGGAGGAGAGGCATGGAGGGTTGCAGTGGTTGAGAGCATGGGGGTAGGGTAGGGCAGGATCCCCAGAGATATGCCCCCCGCCCCCTGCCCCCAGGCCTAGTGTTCCTGAACATCAGGAGGGAGGAATGTGGGGGTGAGCTGAAGTTGAAGGATTTTCAAGCCTTAGGTATACCTGAAGAAGTTCCACATTGGGTTGAGCCCCGGTGGCGTAAATGGTTGAGTGCAGGACTGTGGCCCGCGGGCTTGGCGGTTCAAATCCAGTGGCAGCTCTCAGGAGCAGTGCTGGGGAGCTCCCATGACCACCAGGGCAGTGGATACCCCCAAAAACAAACAAACAAGTCCCAGGTTGGAGGGGGTTTTAAGTTAGGCTGCTAACCACAAGCAGTTCAGGACCCACCAGCTGCTCCTCCACGGGAGAAATATGGGAGAAATATGGGGCTCTCTGCTCCTGAAATATAGTCTAGTCTTGGTTGGTAGTTCTCCTCTGCTCTAATGGGATGGCTGTGAGTCAGAATGAACACCATAGCAGTGACCTTGGTTTTGAGTTGGGGAGGTGGACCATGACTTTGACTGGTAGGAGGCAGCAGATAGCAGCATGCAGGAAAGGCTTGGAACCAGAGGCCACTTCCCTGCTCTCACCCCCAGCCTGCAATCTCTGATGTCCTTTGAGTGATCCCCATCTCCAGTGTGGCCCCATCCCTGTGGGCCAGAGGTTAGATAGAGGAACTCAGATCAGTGACTGACTTGGGAGAGCTGAGAAGCAGAGGTTGTCAGGACACACACCCTTGGTGGCGCCCCCCCCCCCCAAATCTGGGAACTTGCTAAAAATGCAAATTCTCAAGCTGCCCTGGATCCACGGCATCAGAAATCGGAAGCTGGGGCCCGGTGTTCTGTGTTTTAACAAGCTCTTGACAGAGGTGTAAAACGGGACTGAGTCAGAAATGGAGGCTGGAGAGGGCGGTGAGGGAGTCTAAGAGGTTAACTCTTTAGGCATCTGATGCTGGGAGTCATCCCAGAAGCATGTGGACTTAGGCACTGCTGAGTTCTTTTGAGGTCGTGATGGTTAAGATTGCTGTCGATTGGGCTGGACCATGATTCTCAGGGAGGACCATGACAGTTATGACCTGGTCATGCCCGTGAGGAAATCTGATACAATGCAACCCCTTCCATGATGACAGCAGCCGGTTTGTTGAAAGGGCGCTGCCTGGAGGTGTGGTCATAGGGATGTTAACTCTCCTGCCTTCTGCTGGATCATTATCCTGGACCGTCTCTGAGTCAGCAGCCTGACATCTTAGTCAACCATGGATTCCTTTCTCGTCTCCACGGTTGGCGGCTTGCCGTCTGACCCTGGGTTTGTTAGCCCCTGCTGCTGAGTCAGGGGAGGCCTCCAGCTTGGATTTGGAACTTGCAGGCCTCTAGCATGTTTGAACACTTCCCTTGAATAAATCCGTCTTTCTGCGCACACTGAGTGGGAGCAGAAGCAAGGCCAGCCTATCTGCTCTTGTTCTAGCACTTTTCCTGCTAGGGGGCTGTAGCCGGAGCATGGCTAGAACTTGGATACAAATCAAAACTTCAAGGTTACACGTTCACGTCAGCGTGGTCCACACACAGCCCATGTTGACTGTCAAGGAGAGGCAAACGCTTGTTGAAAGAATGTCTATCCTGGAGTTTGTTCGGTCCCTGTTCTATACTTTATAGATTGTATTTTTGTGTGTGTGGCATCACTATCCTGGTGGGAGTAGAAAGCCCAGCCTTATTCCTAGAGGGCTGCTGCTGGATTTGAACCGCCAACTCTTTGGGCTGCAGTCCCGCACACAACCACTATGCCACCAGGGCTCAGCCTGTAGATTGTATTTTTTTGGGGGGAGGGCATCACTGCCCTCAGGTGGTGGAAGTAGGAGGCCCAGCCTTTGCTCCGTGGAGCTGGAATCGAACCTCCGTCCCAGTGAGCCGCAGTCCTGCACACAACCACTACGCCACCGGGTCTCAGCCCTGTAGATTGTATTTTTTTTTTGGGGGGGGGCATCACTGCTCCCTGGTGGTGGGAGTAGGAGGCCCAGCCCCACTGCTGGAATTGAACCTCTGTCCCAGTGAGCTGCAGTCCCGCGCACAATCACTACGCCACCGGGGCTCAGCCCCTAATTTGAGTATGAGTAAAAGAGCGGACACCACTCAGTTCTTTGCTGAGTGCCTGAGCGAGCTGCAGCCCTCTGCTTTCTTGCAGATTCATTCCGTGTGCTTCTCATTCCTCGGTGTCTCTGTTCATTTTTAACAACAGGACTAACCAAGCAACTCACTCTGTTTGTGCACCCGGTGACCTCACCTGGAAAGGTTCTCTCTGGTCACAGTAAAAAAAAAAATTTAAAGCAGTCTCACTTGGACCTTGTTTTTCTGTGATGCACAACTTAAGAGAATAGCATGCAGCTATAATTTTTCCCCCGGGGGGTAGGGTGGGGATGGGGTACGGAGATGCCACAGAAACTTTTGTGATAAAAATAAAAAAGAAAAACACGGTGATGTTGAACATAGCTTACAAGGACAGCGCTATGGAAGGGGAAAAACTTAAGTGTATGAGGGGTTTTCTCATTTCTAAAAAGGTGAAATGTTAATTGATGACCAACCTCTTTCTGGATGCCCATCAACTTCCTGAATGGGTGAAAATGTGGACTTGGAGTTCATTCCACCAGGTCAGACTGTGAATCAAGCGTTCTATGTAGAGTTTCTGAAAAGATAGCATGTGTGATAATGTGTGACCAAAAAAAGGCCTGGGAGGGGGAAGCAGAGACAGAGGGGAAAGGATGGGAAGCTGATATCAAGGACTCAAGTGGAAAAGTGGATATTTGGAGCATGATGATGGCCGCAGACTTGTGAAGGTGCTTGACACAGTAAATGTATTTCTGTATTGTGAAAAATGATGTGATGTATGAGGCCCCAGTAAAATGATTTTAAAAAAGACCTGATTTGTGGCAGATGGGGGACTGGTTTTGCCACCACAACAACATATCTGCTCATGCAGTCATCAAGCTCAGTGCACCAGTTTTTGGCAAAAAAACAGCAGCATGCCTCTCTCGCCCCACACCTTACTCACCTGACCTTGCTCCGTGCGACTTGTTTTTGTTTCTTTGAATGAAGAAGAGTGATTTGACAGCATAGAGGTGAAGGAAAAAATGGGGGAGGTGCCATCAGTCATCCAAACACATGAGTTTGTAAAACGTTTCCACAACGGAATCACAGATTTGGCAAATGCATTAAGTGTAATTGGGAGTACTTTAAAGGTGATAAGGGTGTTTTGTAAAAAATAATTAAATACATAGCTTTGAGCTGGGGTCTTAAAGGTTTGAAGTTAAACAAGCAGCCATTTAGCAGGGAAGCAAATAAGCCCACATGGAAAAAGCACACCAGCCCGTGTGATCATGATGTGTCAATGGGAGCAGGGATCGAAAGGTCTCAAATAAATAATTATATCAATGTAAAAGAGGCGGGTTGGAGTGGAGACCCAAAGCTCATCTGTACCCCATTGGACATCCCCAACAAAGGATCACAAAGAAGGAATGGTTCATCCATGGTGCAGTATATTACTGAGGAAACACACACCATCCCTCTAGTTCCTGAATGCTTCCTCTCCCCCACTACCATGACCCAATTCTACCTTACAGATCCGGCTAGACTGGCGTACACTCATTGGTACAGATAAGAACTCTAGACACTGGGGGAGGAAGGAGGAAAAATGAGGAGCTGATATCAAGGCCTCAAGTAGAAAGAAAATGCTTTGAAAACGATGATGGCAACATATGTGCCTTCATGGATTTGGCATCATGGATGAATGTATAGATTGGGGGTTGGTGGGGGGGATAAAGGGGGAACCCATCACAAAGTTGGATATATAGCCCTCCCTGGGGGGATGAATAACAGAAATGTGGGTGAAGGGAAACAACAGCGGACAGTGTAAGACATGAAATAGCAATAGCAATAATAATAATAATAATAATAACAATAATATAACCTACTCCCACCACCGGAGAGCAGTGATGCCCCAAAAACAAAACAAAACAAAACAATAATAATAATAATAATAATAATAATAATAATATAATTGATCAAGGATTCACCAGGGTGGAAGAGAGTGGGGGAGAGGGGGGAAAAGAGGAACTGATACCAAGGGTTCAAGTAGAAAGAACATGTTTTGGAAATGTTGATGGCAACATGTGTACAAGTGTGCTTAATTCAGTTGAAAGATGGATTGTTTAAGACTTGTAAGAGCCCCTGAGATAGCTAAGGTTTATTGTCCCACATAGGTGAGATTCATTGAAGGGCGGCGAGATAAATGGCCCAGTGATGCTGGCCTTTCTAGTTCTCAGGTCTCTTGCTTTCTGAGGGTCGGACCAGGGTGCAGCAGCCTTAGCCAGTTCCCTGCTTCAGCCGGCAAGGCTCATTTCCTTCTCCCTGAGGAGAAGCATGGACCCACCCCGATGCAGCCCTGGGTGCGGGAGCAGCCGCGTGGAGACCCCTGCCAGCGCTGAGATGCTGACACGCTCACTGATTCGGCTTCCCTCCTGCAGTCGGCACCATGCGTGTGTTTCGTGTGATTGAGGAGGACTTTGTAGATCGGTGTCGGACACGTGGGGTAATGTTGGATTTAGGGGTCTGGACAGCACTGGCTTGGGATGCTTTCTTAATGTACACTCACCCTTTTATATAAAACTCACATACATGTTTCTGTCGACTTGTTTACCTAGTTTACCCAGACTAACACAGCCTCCCAATACAATTATTAATTAAAAAAAAAAAGAGGGCTGAGCCCCAGTGGTGTAGTGGTTGTGCGCGGGACTGCAGCCCACTGGGATGGAGGTTCGATTCCAGCTCCACGGAGCAAAGGCTGGGCCTCCTACTCCCACCACCTGGGGGCAGTGATGCCCCAAAACAAAAAAAACAAACCGAAAAAAAAAAGAGTCAGTAGGTATAGACATAGCTTTGGGGGGTGGAATCTGTTTTTTTTTTGGGGGGGACGTATCCCTACCCCCTCATATACACATAAGCTCCATTGTTTTGCTTTGCTTCTCCAAAGAACCCAGCCCCAAGACAAAGATCTTACCTTAGTTAACCCTAGTGAACAACACAACGCTGGCTTTAGCGTTTGCTCCCCACGTGCCATAGCCGAGTTGATTCTGACAGAGAAGAACTGCCCCTGTGAGCTTCTGCGGCTGTAAATCTCTGCGTGCCTAGAAAGCCTTTTCTTTCTTGAGAGCAGCGGTTGGGTTAGAACTGCTGACCTTGTGGTCAGTAGCCCCATGTGTAACCCACTGCAGCACCGAGGGCTTCCTCAACCACCGTAGGAGGTGAGCATCCTCACTGTGGTAGGTTTTCAGAGGAACCTGAACTGAGAGGCTGAGGCCCCAGGCCACCCGCTGGCCCGTGGTCAGGGAGCCAGGGTTCAGTCTTCCCCGCCAGAAGCTGGGCTTTATTTCCCCTCTGACACTGGGTTTCCTTGGTAAAGGTGGGGTGGGGTGTGACCCGAGTGGCAGACCTGAGGAAGGGGTGCGCCGGGGCGATGCTGCTTCAAGAGAGGGGAACTCGTTTCTCGGTTTTAGACGTCTGGTGCGTCTAACGCGCTTTCGTGGGTGCATCGCTGCACTTAGACGAAAACTGATGCTCTGGGTACTGTCACTGGCCTCATCTCACAGATGATGAGCTGGAAGGTGCAGAGAGACTCTGAGGGCTCAGGTCACCTGCTCGGGGTGAGAGGCACAACACAAATTCAAAAACAAAAACGAAAAGGAGGGGAGCTGGGATGGGCTCGGCAGATGGTGTGGTCGGGATGATCCACAGACATTATTATCGTCACCATCTATAAAGTGGACGTGTCATTCTCCCACGGACCAGGAAGGGAGGACAGTGCTTTACAGGGGACCATCTCACAAGGTCTTTTCCAACCAGCTGGGATGACCAGCCTGCCTCGACTCTGCTGCCCTCTCCTGGCATTTCAGGTGAACAGGTTGTCCTGCCTGTGGTCTGGGTCTTCTGAGTGGGGCCAGCACTGGGCTGGGTGGGCAGCCAGTTGGCAGGCCCTGGGTACTGCCCCACTTGGACCTCAAGTTCCTGAAAGATCTCTTAAACCGTCTCTCTTTCGCTCTCTCTCTCTCTATAACATGTATACGCACACACACACACATATATATGATAAAGTGACTAGATGTCCCTCTTTTAAACAATTTTCCCAGGCTGAGCCCCGGTGGCGTAGTGGTTGTGCGCGGGACTGCGGCCCACTGGGACAGAGATTCAATTCCAGCAGTGGGGCTGGGCTTCCTACTCCCACCACCGGAGAGCAGTGATGCCCCCCCCCCCAAAAAAAATTTTCCCCGTGACCCGCAGTGTTTTAAAAAAGTCCCAAATTTTGCAAAGAATGCACAACAAGCTAGGGAATGGAGGGAGAATGGGAACGGAATATACTCTCTCTTACCACCGCTCCCCCCCCCACCCCCCGCAGCAATGGTGTCCTGCTTCCCGCTTTACCAATGTTAAAATTTGGTCAGTTTATAATGAACAGAAATTTATACACACACACACACACACACACACACACACACACCAGAGTGACTATTCCTGGTTCCCTCTGTATAAAGTGACACCATTGACCAGGTGGGGCGGGGGAGGGGGGTGGTTCTTGATTTAAAATTTGGTCTCTATGGAGCAACAACAATTTTCATAACACGCAAAAACAGTATTGTACTATATTTCAATTTTAAAACGCCACAGGACATTGTTAAATTGTTAAAGAGCAAGACGTCTGGTCACTTTACTTTTGTACCGCCAACAAGCCAACCAACCAACCCTTTGCCCTGGCTCCTGCCCCGCACGCAGTCTCCCCCCCCCCCCCCCCCCCCCC